>JAINUF010000029.1:685002-765002 GCA_029718625.1 Synaphobranchus kaupii
GTTCAGTGTTATGCTGTAAGGTTGCTGTGTGTGTTCAGTGTTACGCTGTAAGGCTGCTGTGTGTGTTCAATGTTATGCTGTAAGGTTGCTGTGTGTGTTCAGTGTTATGCTGTAAGGTTGCTGTGTGTGTTCAGTGTTATGCTGTAAGGTTGCTGTGTGTGTTCAGTGTTATGCTGTAAGGCTGCTGTGTGTGTGTGTATGTGTGTGTTCAGTATTATGCTGTAAGGTTGCTGTGTGTGCTCAGTGTTACGCTGTAAGGCTGCTGTGTGGGTTCAGTGTTATGCTGTAAGGTTGCTGTGTGTGTTCAGTGTTATGCTGTAAGGCTGCTGTGTGTGTTCAGTGTTATGCTGTAAGGCTGCTGTGTGTGTGTTCAGTGTTATGCTGTAAGGCTGCTGTGTGTGTGTGTGTGTGTGTGTGTGTGTGTGTGTGTGTGTGTGTGTGCGTGTGTGTTCAGTGTTATGCTGTAAGGTTGCTGTGTGTGTTCAGTGTTATGCTGTAAGGCTGCTGTGTGTGTGTTCAGTGTTATGCTGTAAGGTTGCTGTGTGTGTTCAGTGTTATGTTGTAAGGTTGCTGTGTGTCTTCAGTGTTGTGCTGTAAGGCTGCAGTGTGTGTTTAATGTTTTGCTGTAAGGCTGCTGTGTGTGTTCAGTGTTATGCTGTAAGGCTGCTGTGTGTGTTCAGTGTTATGCTGTGAGGCTGCTGTGTGTGTTCAGTGTTATGCTGTAAGGTTGCTGTGTGTGTTCAGTGTTATGCTGTAAGGTTGCTGTGTGTGTTCAGTGTTACACTGTAAGGCTGCTGTGTGTGTGTGCGCGTGTGTGTTCAGTGTTATGCTGTAAGGTTGCTGTGTGTGTGTTCAGTGTTATGCTGTAAGGCTGCTGTGTGTGTGTTCAGTGTTATGCTGTAAGGTTGCTGTGTGTGTTCTGTGTTACGCTGTAAGGCTGCTGTGTGTGTGTATGTGTGTGTTCAGTATTATGCTGTAAGGTTGCTGTGTCTGTTCAGTGTTATGTTGTAAGGCTGCTGTGTGTGTTCAGTGTTGTTCTGTAAGGCTGCTGTGTGTGTTAAGTGTTATGCTGTAAGGCTGTTGTGTATGTTCAGTGTTATGCTGTAAGGCTGCTGTGTGTGTGTTCAGTGTTATGCCGTAAGGTTGCTGTGTGTGTTCAGTGTTACGCTGTAAGGTTGCTGTGTGTGTTCAGTGTTACGCTGTAAGGCTGCTGTGTGTGTTCAGTGTTATGCTGTAATGCTGCTGTGTGTGTGTTCAGTGTTATGCTGTAAGGTTGCTGTGTGTGTTCAGTATTATGCTGTAAGGTTGCTGTGTGTGTTCAGTGTTACGTTGTAAGGCTGCTGTGTGTGTTCAGTGTTATGCTGTAAGGTTGCTGTGTGTCTTCAGTGTTGTTCTGTAAGGCTGCTGTGTGTGTTCAGTGTTATGCTGTAAGGTTGCTGTGTGTCTTCAGTGTTATGCTGTAAGGTTGCTGTGTGTGTATTCAGTGTTATGCTGTAAGGCTGCTGTGTGTGTGTTCAGTGTTATGCTGTGAGGTTGCTGTGTGTGTTCAGTGTTACGCTGTAAGGCTGCTGTGTGTGTTCAGTGTTATGTTGTAAGGTTACTGTGTGTGTTCAGTGTTGTGCTGTAAGGCTGCTGTGTGTGTTCAGTGTTATGCTGTAAGGTTGCTGTGTGTGTTCAGTGTTATGCTGTAAGGCTGCTGTGTGTGTTCATTGTTATGCTTAAAGGCTGCTGTGTGTATGTTCAGTGTTATGCTGTAAGGTTGCTGTGTGTGTTCAGTGTTAAGCTGTAAGGCTGCTGTGTGTGTTCAGTGTTATGCTGTAAGGCTGCTGTGTGTGTTCATTGTTATGCTGTAAGGTTGCTGTGTGTGTTCAGTGTTATGTTGTAAGGTTGCTGTGTGTGTGTTCAGTGTTATGCTTTAAGGTTGCTGTGTGTGTTCAGTGTTATGCTGTAAGGTTGCTGTGTGTGTGTTCAGTGTTATGCTTTAAGGTTGCTGTGTGTGTTCAGTGTTATGCTGTAAGGCTGCTGTGTGTGTGTTCAGTGTTATGCTGTAAGGTTGCTGTTTGTGTTCAGTGTTACGCTGTAAGGCTGCTGTGTGTGTGTATGTGTGTGTTCAGTATTATGCTGTAAGCTTGCTGTGTGTGTTCAGTGTTACGTTGTAAGGCTGCTGTGTGTGTTCAGTGTTATGCTGTAAGGTTGCTGTGTGTGTTCAGTGTTATGCTGTAAGGCTGATGTGTGTGTTCAGTGTTATGCTGTAAGGCTGCTGTGTGTGTTCAGTGTTATGCTGTAAGGCTGCTGTGTGTGTGTTCAGTGTTATGCTGTAAGGTTGCTGTGTGTGTTCAGTGTTATGCTGTAAGGTTGCTGTGTGTGTTCAGTGTTATGCTGTAAGGCTGCTGTGTGTGTGTGTGTGTGTGTGTGTATGTGTGTGTTCAGTATTATGCTGTAAGGTTGCTGTGTGTGTTCAGTGTTACATTGTAAGGCTGCTGTGTGTGTTCAGTGTTATGCTGTAAGGCTGCTGTGTGTGTTCAGTGTTATGTTGTAAGGCTGCTGTGTGTGTTCAGTGTTATGCTGTAAGGCTGCTGTGTGTGTTCAGTGTTATGCTGTAAGGTTGCTGTGTGTGTTCAGTGTTATGCTGTAAGGCTGCTGTGTGTGTGTTCAGTGTTATGCTGGAAGGTTGCTGTGTGTGTTCAGTGTTATGCTGTAAGGCTGCTGTGTGTGTGTTCAGTGTTATGCTGTAAGGTTGCTGTGTGTGTTCAGTGTTACGCTGTAAGGTTGCTGTGTGTGTTCAGTGTTATGCTGTAAGGCTGCTATGTGTGTGTTCAGTGTTATGCTATAAGGTTGCTGTTTGTGTTCAGTGTTACGCTGTAAGGCTGCTGTGTGTGTGTATGTGTGTGTTCAGTATTATGCTGTAAGCTTGCTGTGTGTGTTCAGTGTTACGTTGTAAGGCTGCTGTGTGTGTTCAGTGTTATGCTGTAAGGTTGCTGTGTGTGTTCAGTGTTATGCTGTAAGGCTGATGTGTGTGTTCAGTGTTATGCTGTAAGGCTGCTGTGTGTGTGTTCAGTGTTATGCTGTAAGGTTGCTGTGTGTGTTCAGTGTTATGCTGTAGGCATGGACGGCGCTACACCGGGGCAAGGGTGGGCTATAGCCCCGTCACAAATTTGCTTAGCCCCGGTTTAGCCCCCCCAGGCATTTTAATAACAAATCAACAATTCTAATCCCTTTCTGATATTCACCCTGGCTACGCAGCGTAGCCTATGTAGCCTATGCTATGACGTAGGCTACGGGTGTGGGGGTGTGTGTGTAGGGAGCTCACGCAAATGACAAAATAACGTAAACTGATTTCTAACGTTAGCAACCCAGTGTTTCCCATAGCCTACAATACATCAGGCCTACAGAGTTCGCCACCATGTCAAAAAATATTAAATGGAAATGTCATTGTTTGAAAACTAATTTACTATCATTTTAAAATCAATAGAAAATGTGTTCGCATAAGCTCTCCATGTGATCCGTCTTCGGAAATGATCAACTACTCAACAGATTTGTGGAGTGTGTGGACCTCCCTAGTAGCAACTCTCAAGTGTAAACTACAGTGTTTTGATTGGCGGTAGACTAATCTCACAACATTGGCTGCTTGGCCATGCACAGATGAGTAGATTTGGAAAGCGAATAACTAACCTAAATTAGCTAAATGATCATTTTCAATCTTCGTCATCTCGACTTCAGCTAATAAGAAGAGCTTGCCTCCAAAAAATGGTCAGGTACCGTTAAAGATCTCATATTTCTTCCATGTTGCTAAATGTATAAGCTAAATGAGATAGGGGAGAGTGGTGACAGTGGAAGCTGTTCTGATAATACAGAAAACAACGCAAATGTTACGGTGCAGCTTTATGGAGCACACCTAGGAGCATAACTAACTGATATGTAAAGTTTGCGATCTTCGTTAGATAATGAAACTCCTAAATGTCCCAATCACAGAGCAGCGGTTAAACAACGACATTTTAGCCATCTTTTTTTGACATAATGTTACACCTCTCTTCTCACGTCCTTTTTCATTATTTTCCGGTGTCTTATTTTCTTTGATGTCTGATATTTTTAAGTAGGGCTCGTATTGATGAAGCCAAATGACATTTGTAAGGCCATTTCAATTGTACAATTCTGACTGTTGTATAGATGCTCTGCCACTTGTGCAGGCCCCCCAGCGCACACACAAAAGCCATCCTGGGGGAAACACAGCTAACCTTAGCACCCCCATGTATTGACCTAGCCCACCCTTAGCCCAGGGAGAGAAAAGTTCCTGGCGCCGTCACTGGCTGTAAGGTTGCTGTGTGTGTTCAGTGTTATGCTGTAAGGCTGCTGTGTGTGTGTGTGTGTGTATGTGTGTGTTCAGTATTATGCTGTAAGGTTGCTGTGTGTGTGTGTGTGTGCGTGTGTGTTCAGTATTATGCTGTAAGGTTGCTGTGTGTGTTCAGTGTTACATTGTAAGGCTGCTGTGTGTGTTCAGTGTTATGCTGTAAGGCTGCTGTGTGTGTTTAGTGTTATGCTGTAAGGTTGCTGTGTGTCTTCAGTGTTGTTCTGTAAAGCTGCTGTGTGTTTTCAGTGTTATGCTGTAAGGCTGCTGTGTGTGTTCAGTGTTATGCTGTAAGGCTGCTGTGTGTGTTCCGTGTTATGCTGTAAGGTTGCTGTGTGTGTTCAGTGTTATGCTGTAAGGCTGCTGTGTGTGTGTTCAGTGTTATGCTGTAAGGTTGCTGTGTGTGTTCAGTGTTATGCTGTAAGGCTGCTGTGTGTGTGTTCAGTGTTATGCTGTAAGGTTGCTGTGTGTGTTCAGTGTTACGCTGTAAGGTTGCTGTGTGTGTTCAGTGTTATGCTGTAAGGTTGCTATGTGTGTTCAGTGTTATGCTGCAAGGTTGCTGTGTGTGTGTTCAGTGTTATGCTGTAAGGCTGCTGTGTGTGTGTTCAGTGTTATGCTGTAAGGCTGCTTTGTGTGTTCAGTGTTATGCTGTAAGGTTCCTGTGTGTCTTCAGTGTTGTTCTGTAAGGCTGCTGTGTGTGTTCAGTGTTACGCTGTAAGGCTGCTGTGTGTGTGTATGTGTGTGTTCAGTATTATGCTGTAAGCTTGCTGTGTGTGTTCAGTGTTACGTTGTAAGGTTGCTGTGTGTGTTCAGTGTTATGCTGTAAGGTTGCTGTGTGTATTCAGTGTTATGCTGTAAGGCTGATGTGTGTGTTCAGTGTTATGCTGTAAGGCTGCTGTGTGTGTGTTCAGTGTTATGCTGTAAGGTTGCTGTGTGTGTTCAGTGTTATGCTGTAAGGTTGCTGTGTGTGTTCAGTGTTATGCTGTAAGGCTGCTGTGTGTGTGTGTGTATGTGTGTGTTCAGTATTATGCTGTAAGGCTGCTGTGTGTGTTCAGTGTTATGCTGTAAGGCTGCTGTGTGTGTTCAGTGTTATGCTGTAAGGTTGCTGTGTGTCTTCAGTGTTGTTCTGTAAAGCTGCTGTGTGTTTTCAGTGTTATGCTGTAAGGCTGCTGTGTGTGTTCAGTGTTATGCTGTAAGGCTGCTGTGTGTGTTCAGTGTTATGCTGTAAGGTTGCTGTGTGTGTTCAGTGTTATGCTGTAAGGCTGCTGTGTGTGTGTTCAGTGTTATGCTGTAAGGTTGCTGTGTGTGTTCAGTGTTATGCTGTAAGGCTGCTGTGTGTGTGTTCAGTGTTATGCTGTAAGGTTGCTGTGTGTGTTCAGTGTTACGCTGTAAGGTTGCTGTGTGTGTTCAGTGTTATGCTGTAAGGTTGCTATGTGTGTTCAGTGTTATGCTGCAAGGTTGCTGTGTGTGTGTTCAGTGTTATGCTGTAAGGCTGCTTTGTGTGTTCAGTGTTATGCTGTAAGGTTCCTGTGTGTCTTCAGTGTTGTTCTGTAAGGCTGCTGTGTGTGTTCAGTGTTATGCTGTAAGGCTGCTGTGTGTGTTCAGTGTTATGCTGTAAGGCTGCTGTGTGTGTTCAGTGTTATGCTGTAAGGCTGCTGTGTGTGTGTTCAGTGTTACGCTGTAAGGCTGCTGTGTGTGTTCAGTGTTATGCTGTAAGGTTACTGTGTGTGTTCAGTGTTGTGCTGTAAGGCTGCTGTGTGTGTTCAGTGTTATGCTGTAAGGTTGCTGTGTGTGTTCAGTGTTATGCTGTAAGGCTGCTGTATGTGTTCAGTGTTATGCTGTAAGGCTGCTGTGTGTGTTCAGTGTTATGCTTAAAGGCTGCTGTGTGTGTGTGTTCAGTGTTATGCTGTAAGGTTGCTGTGTGTGTTCAGTGTTACGCTGTAAGGCTGCTGTGTGTGTTCGGTGTTATGCTGTAAGGCTGCTGTGTGTGTTCAGTGTTATGCTGTAAGGTTGCTGTGTGTGTTCAGTGTTATGCTGTAAGGTTGCTGTGTCTGTGTTCAGTGTTATGCTTTAAGGTTGCTGTCTGTGTTCAGTGTTATGCTGTAAGGCTGCTGTGTGTGTGTTCAGTGTTATGCTGTAAGGTTGCTGTGTGTGTTCAGTGTTATGCTGTAAGGCTGCTGTGTGTGTTCAGTGTTATGCTGTAAGGTTGCTGTGTGTCTTCAGTGTTGTTCTGTAAGGCTGCTGTGTGTGTTCAGTGTTACGCTGTAAGGCTGCTGTGTGTGTTCAGTGTTATGCTGTAAGGCTGCTGTGTGTGTTCAGTGTTATGCTGTAAGGCTGCTGTGTGTGTGTTCAGTGTTATGCTGTAAGGTTGCTGTGTGTGTTCAGTGTTATGCTGTAAGGTTGCTGTGTGTGTTCAGTGTTATGCTGTAAGGCTGCTGTGTGTGTTCAGTGTTACGCTGTAAGGTTGCTGTGTGTGTTCAGTATTTTGCTGTAAGGTTGCTGTGTGTGTTCAGTGTTACGCTGTAAGGTTGCTGTGTGTGTTCAGTGTTATGCTGTAAGGCTGCTGTGTGTGTTCAGTGTTATGCTGTAAGGTTGCTGTGTGTGTTCAGTGTTATGCTGTAAGGCTGCTGTATGTGTTCAGTGTTATCCTGTAAGTCTGCTGTGTGTGTTCATTGTTATGCTTAAATGCTGCTGTGTGTATGTTCAGTGTTATGCTGTAAGGTTGCTGTGTGTGTTCAGTGTTACGCTGTAAGGCTGCTGTGTGTGTTCAGTGTTATGCTGTAAGGCTGCTGTGTGTGTTCAGTGTTATGCTGTAAGGTTGCTGTGTGTGTTCAGTGTTATGCTGTAAGGTTGCTGTGTGTGTTCAGTGTTATGCTGTAAGGCTGCTGTGTGTGTTCAGTGTTATGCTGTAAGGCTGCTGTGTGTGTTCAGTGTTATGCTGTAAGGCTGCTGTGTGTGTTCAGTGTTATGCTGTAAGGCTGCTGTGTGTGTTCAGTGGTATGCTGTAAGGCTGCTGTGTGTGTTCAGTGTTATGCTGTAAGGCTGCTGTGTGTGTTCAGTGTTATGCTGTAAGGCTGCTGTGTGTGTTCAGTGTTATGCTGTACGGCTGCTGTGTATGTTCAGTGTTATGCTGTAAGGTTGCTGTGTGTGTTCAGTGTTATGCTGTAAGGTTGCTGTGTGTGTTCAGTGTTATGCTGTAAGGCTGCTGTGTGTGTTCAGTATTTTCCTGTAAGGCTGCTGTGTGTGTTCAGTGTTATGCTGTAAGGCTGCTGTGTGTGTGTTCAGTGTTATGCTGTAAGGCTGCTGTGTGTGTTCATTGTTATGCTTAAATGCTGCTGTCTGTATGTTCAGTGTTATGCTGTAAGGTTGCTGTGTGTGTTCAGTGTTACGCTGTAAGGCTGCTGTGTGTGTTCAGTGTTATGCTGTAAGGCTGCTGTGTGTGTTCAGTGTTATGCTGTAAGGCTGCTGTGTGTGTTCAGTGTTATGCTGTAAGGCTGCTATGTGTGTGTTCAGTGTTATGCTGTAAGGTTGCTGTGTGTGTTCAGTGTTATGCTGTAAGGTTGCTGTGTGTGTTCAGTGTTATGCTGTAAGGCTGCTGTGTGTGTTCAGTGTTACGCTGTAAGGTTGCTGTGTGTGTTCAGTATTTTCCTGTAAGGTTGCTGTGTGTGTTCAGTATTATGCTGTAAGGTTGCTGTGTGTGTTCAGTGTTACGTTGTAATGCTGCTGTCTGTGTTCAGTGTTATGCTGTAAGGTTGCTGTGTGTGTTCAGTGTTATGCTGTAAGGCTGCTGTGTGTGTTCAGTGTTATGCTGTAAGGCTGCTGTGTGTGTTCAGTGTTATGCTGTAAGGTTGCTCTGTGTCTTCAGTGTTGTTCTGTAAGGCTGCTGTGTGTGTTCAGTGTTATGCTGTAAGGCTGCTGTGTGTGTGTTCAGTGTTATGCTGTAAGGCTGCTGTGTGTGTTCATTGTTATGCTTAAATGCTGCTGTGTGTATGTTCAGTGTTATGCTGTAAGGTTGCTGTGTGTGTTCAGTGTTACGCTGTAAGGCTGCTGTGTGTGTTCAGTGTTATGCTGTAAGGCTGCTGTGTGTGTTCAGTGTTATGCTGTAAGGTTGCTGTGTGTGTTCAGTGTTATGCTGTAAGGCTGCTGTGTGTGTTCAGTGTTATGCTGTAAGGCTGCTGTGTGTGTTCAGTGTTATGCTGTAAGGTTCCTGTGTGTCTTCAGTGTTGTTCTGTAAGGCTGCTGTGTGTGTTCAGTGTTATGCTGTAAGGCTGCTGTGTGTGTTCAGTTTTATGCTGTAAGGCTGCTGTGTGTGTTCAGTGTTATGCTGTAAGGCTGCTGTGTGTGTTCAGTGTTATGCTGTAAGGCTGCTGTGTGTGTGTTCAGTGTTATGCTGTAAGGCTGCTGTGTGTGTTCAGTGTTATGCTGTAAGGTTGCTGTGTGTGTTCAGTATTTTCCTGTAAGGTTGCTGTGTGTGTTCAGTATTATGCTGTAAGGTTGCTGTGTGTGTTCAGTGTTACGTTGTAAGGCTGCTGTGTGTGTTCAGTGTTATGCTGTAAGGTTGCTGTGTGTGTTCAGTGTTATGCTGTAAGGCTGCTGTGTGTGTTCAGTGTTATGCTGTAAGGCTGCTGTGTGTGTTCAGTGTTATGCTGTAAGGTTGCTCTGTGTCTTCAGTGTTGTTCAGTAAGGCTGCTGTGTGTGTTCAGTGTTATGCTGTAAGGCTGCTGTGTGTGTTCAGTGTTATGCTGTAAGGCTGCTGTGTGTGTGTTCAGTGTTATGCTGTAAGGTTGCTGTGTGTGTTCAGTGTTATGCTGTAAGGTTGCTGTGTGTGTTCAGTGTTGTGCTGTAAGGCTGCTGCGTGTGTTCAGTGTTACGCTGTAAGGTTGCTGTGTGTTCAGTATTTTCCTGTAAGGTTGGTGTGTGTGTTCAGTGTTATGCTGTAAGGTTGCTGTGTGTGTTCAGTGTTACGCTGTAAGGCTGCTGTGTGTGTATGTTTCTGTTCTGTGTTATGCTGTAAGGCTGCTGTTTGTGTTCAGTGTTACACTGTAAGGCTGCTGTGTGTGTTCAGTGTTATGCTGTAAGGTTGCTGTGTGTGTTCAGTGTTATGCTGTAAGGCTGCTGTGTGTGTGTCCAGTGTTACGCTGTAAGGTTGCTGTGTGTGTTCAGTGTTATGCTGTAAGGTTGCTGTGTGTGTTCAGTGTTATGCTGTAAGGTTGCTGTGTGTGTTCAGTGTTATGCTGTAAGGTTGCTGTGTGTGTTCAGTGTTATGCTGTAAGGTTGCTGTGTGTGTTCAGTGTTATGCTGTAAGGCTGCTGTGTGTCTTCAGTGTTACGCTGTAAGGCTGCTGTGTGTGTGTATGTGTGTGTTCAGTATTATGCTGTAAGGTTGCTGTGTGTGTTCAGTGTTAAGTTGTAAGGCTGCAGTGTGTGTTCAGTGTTATCCTGTAAGGTTGCTGTGTGTGTGTTCAGTGTTATGCTGTAAGGCTGCTGTGTGTGTTCAGTGTTATCCTGTAAGGTTGCTGTGTGTGTGTTCAGTGTTATGCTGTAAGGCTGCTGTGTGTGTGTTCAGTGTTATGCTGTAAGGTTGCTGTGTGTGTTCAGTGTTATGCTGTAAGACTGCTGTGTGTGTTCAGTGTTATGCTGTAAGACTGCTGTGTGTATTCAGTGTTACGCTGTAAGTCTGCTGTGTGTGTTCAGTGTTCCGCTGTAAGGTTGCTGTGTGTGTTCAGTGTTATGCTGTAAGGTTGCTGTGTGTGTTCGGTGTTACACTGTAAGGCTGCTGTGTGTGTGTGCGTGTGTGTTCAGTATTATGCTGTTAGGTTGCTGTGTGTGTTCAGTGTTATGCTGTAAGGCTGCTGTGTGTGTTCAGTGTTATGCTGTAAGGTTGCTGTGTGTGTTCAATGTTCCGCTGTAAGGCTGCTGTGTGTGTGTGTGTGTGCGCGCGCTTGTGTTCAGTATTATGCTGTAAGGTTGCTGTGTGTGTTCAGTGTTATGCTGTAAGGCTGCTGTGTGTGTTCAGTGTTATGCTGTAAGGTTGCTGTGTGTGTTCAGTCTTATGCTGTAAGGTTGCTGTGTGTGTTCAGTGTTATGCTGTAAGGTTGCTGTGTGTGTTCAGTGTTATGCTGTAAGGTTGCTGTCTGTGTTCGGTGTTGTTCTGTAAGGCTGCTGTGTGTGTTCAGTGTTACGCTGTAAGGCTGCTGTGTGTGTTCAGTGTTATGCTGTAAGGCTGCTGTGTATGTTCAGTGTTATGCTGTAAGGTTGCTGTGTGTGTGTTCAGTGTTATGCTGTAAGGTTACTGTGTTTGTGTTCAGTGTTATGCTGTAAGGTTGCTGTGTGTGTTCAGTGTTATGCTGTAAGGTTGCTGTGTGTGTGTTCAGTGTTATGCTGTAAGGCTGCTGTGTGTGTGTTCAGTGTTATGCTGTAAGGTTGCTGTGTGTGTTCAGTGTTACGCTGTAAGGTTGCTGTGTGTGTTCAGTGTTATGCTGTAAGGTTGCTGTGTGTGTTCAGTGTTATGCTGTAAGGTTGCTGTGTGTGTGTTAAGTGTTATGCTGTAAGGTTGCTGTGTGTGTGTTCAGTGTTATGCTGTAAGGTTACTGTGTGTGTGTGTATGTGTGTGTTCAGTATTATGCTGTAAGGTTGCTGTGTGTGTTCAGTGTTAAGTTGTAAGGCTGCAGTGTGTGTTCAGTGTTATCCTGTAAGGTTGCTGTGTGTGTGTTCAGTGTTATGCTGTAAGGCTGCTGTGTGTGTTCAGTGTATCCTGTAAGGTTGCTGTGTGTGTGTTCAGTGTTATGCTGTAAGGCTGCTGTGTGTGTGTTCAGTGTTATGCTGTAAGGTTGCTGTGTGTGTTCAGTGTTATGCTGTAAGACTGCTGTGTGTGTTCAGTGTTATGCTGTAAGGCTGCTGTGTGTGTGTTCAGTGTTATGCTGTAAGGCTGCTGTGTGTGTTCATTGTTATGCTTAAATGCTGCTGTGTGTATGTTCAGTGTTATGCTGTAAGGTTGCTGTGTGTGTTCAGTGTTACGCTGTAAGGCTGCTGTGTGTGTTCAGTGTTATGCTGTAAGGCTGCTGTGTGTGTTCAGTGTTATGCTGTAAGGTTGCTGTGTGTGTTCAGTGTTATGCTGTAAGGCTGCTGTGTGTGTTCAGTGTTATGCTGTAAGGCTGCTGTGTGTGTTCAGTGTTATGCTGTAAGGTTCCTGTGTGTCTTCAGTGTTGTTCTGTAAGGCTGCTGTGTGTGTTCAGTGTTATGCTGTAAGGCTGCTGTGTGTGTTCAGTGTTATGCTGTAAGGCTGCTGTGTGTGTTCATTGTTATGCTTAAATGCTGCTGTCTGTATGTTCAGTGTTATGCTGTAAGGTTGCTGTGTGTGTTCAGTGTTACGCTGTAAGGCTGCTGTGTGTGTTCAGTGTTATGCTGTAAGGCTGCTGTGTGTGTTCAGTGTTATGCTGTAAGGCTGCTGTGTGTGTTCAGTGTTATGCTGTAAGGCTGCTATGTGTGTGTTCAGTGTTATGCTGTAAGGTTGCTGTGTGTGTTCAGTGTTATGCTGTAAGGTTGCTGTGTGTGTTCAGTGTTATGCTGTAAGGCTGCTGTGTGTGTTCAGTGTTACGCTGTAAGGTTGCTGTGTGTGTTCAGTATTTTCCTGTAAGGTTGCTGTGTGTGTTCAGTATTATGCTGTAAGGTTGCTGTGTGTGTTCAGTGTTACGTTGTAATGCTGCTGTCTGTGTTCAGTGTTATGCTGTAAGGTTGCTGTGTGTGTTCAGTGTTATGCTGTAAGGCTGCTGTGTGTGTTCAGTGTTATGCTGTAAGGCTGCTGTGTGTGTTCAGTGTTATGCTGTAAGGTTGCTCTGTGTCTTCAGTGTTGTTCTGTAAGGCTGCTGTGTGTGTTCAGTGTTATGCTGTAAGGCTGCTGTGTGTGTGTTCAGTGTTATGCTGTAAGGCTGCTGTGTGTGTTCATTGTTATGCTTAAATGCTGCTGTGTGTATGTTCAGTGTTATGCTGTAAGGTTGCTGTGTGTGTTCAGTGTTACGCTGTAAGGCTGCTGTGTGTGTTCAGTGTTATGCTGTAAGGCTGCTGTGTGTGTTCAGTGTTATGCTGTAAGGTTGCTGTGTGTGTTCAGTGTTATGCTGTAAGGCTGCTGTGTGTGTTCAGTGTTATGCTGTAAGGCTGCTGTGTGTGTTCAGTGTTATGCTGTAAGGTTCCTGTGTGTCTTCAGTGTTGTTCTGTAAGGCTGCTGTGTGTGTTCAGTGTTATGCTGTAAGGCTGCTGTGTGTGTTCAGTTTTATGCTGTAAGGCTGCTGTGTGTGTTCAGTGTTATGCTGTAAGGCTGCTGTGTGTGTTCAGTGTTATGCTGTAAGGCTGCTGTGTGTGTGTTCAGTGTTATGCTGTAAGGCTGCTGTGTGTGTTCAGTGTTATGCTGTAAGGTTGCTGTGTGTGTTCAGTATTTTCCTGTAAGGTTGCTGTGTGTGTTCAGTATTATGCTGTAAGGTTGCTGTGTGTGTTCAGTGTTACGTTGTAAGGCTGCTGTGTGTGTTCAGTGTTATGCTGTAAGGTTGCTGTGTGTGTTCAGTGTTATGCTGTAAGGCTGCTGTGTGTGTTCAGTGTTATGCTGTAAGGCTGCTGTGTGTGTTCAGTGTTATGCTGTAAGGTTGCTCTGTGTCTTCAGTGTTGTTCAGTAAGGCTGCTGTGTGTGTTCAGTGTTATGCTGTAAGGCTGCTGTGTGTGTTCAGTGTTATGCTGTAAGGCTGCTGTGTGTGTGTTCAGTGTTATGCTGTAAGGTTGCTGTGTGTGTTCAGTGTTATGCTGTAAGGTTGCTGTGTGTGTTCAGTGTTGTGCTGTAAGGCTGCTGCGTGTGTTCAGTGTTACGCTGTAAGGTTGCTGTGTGTTCAGTATTTTCCTGTAAGGTTGGTGTGTGTGTTCAGTGTTATGCTGTAAGGTTGCTGTGTGTGTTCAGTGTTACGCTGTAAGGCTGCTGTGTGTGTATGTTTCTGTTCTGTGTTATGCTGTAAGGCTGCTGTTTGTGTTCAGTGTTACACTGTAAGGCTGCTGTGTGTGTTCAGTGTTATGCTGTAAGGTTGCTGTGTGTGTTCAGTGTTATGCTGTAAGGCTGCTGTGTGTGTGTCCAGTGTTACGCTGTAAGGTTGCTGTGTGTGTTCAGTGTTATGCTGTAAGGTTGCTGTGTGTGTTCAGTGTTATGCTGTAAGGTTGCTGTGTGTGTTCAGTGTTATGCTGTAAGGTTGCTGTGTGTGTTCAGTGTTATGCTGTAAGGTTGCTGTGTGTGTTCAGTGTTATGCTGTAAGGCTGCTGTGTGTCTTCAGTGTTACGCTGTAAGGCTGCTGTGTGTGTGTATGTGTGTGTTCAGTATTATGCTGTAAGGTTGCTGTGTGTGTTCAGTGTTAAGTTGTAAGGCTGCAGTGTGTGTTCAGTGTTATCCTGTAAGGTTGCTGTGTGTGTGTTCAGTGTTATGCTGTAAGGCTGCTGTGTGTGTTCAGTGTTATCCTGTAAGGTTGCTGTGTGTGTGTTCAGTGTTATGCTGTAAGGCTGCTGTGTGTGTGTTCAGTGTTATGCTGTAAGGTTGCTGTGTGTGTTCAGTGTTATGCTGTAAGACTGCTGTGTGTGTTCAGTGTTATGCTGTAAGACTGCTGTGTGTATTCAGTGTTACGCTGTAAGTCTGCTGTGTGTGTTCAGTGTTCCGCTGTAAGGTTGCTGTGTGTGTTCAGTGTTATGCTGTAAGGTTGCTGTGTGTGTTCGGTGTTACACTGTAAGGCTGCTGTGTGTGTGTGCGTGTGTGTTCAGTATTATGCTGTTAGGTTGCTGTGTGTGTTCAGTGTTATGCTGTAAGGCTGCTGTGTGTGTTCAGTGTTATGCTGTAAGGTTGCTGTGTGTGTTCAATGTTCCGCTGTAAGGCTGCTGTGTGTGTGTGTGTGTGCGCGCGCTTGTGTTCAGTATTATGCTGTAAGGTTGCTGTGTGTGTTCAGTGTTATGCTGTAAGGCTGCTGTGTGTGTTCAGTGTTATGCTGTAAGGTTGCTGTGTGTGTTCAGTCTTATGCTGTAAGGTTGCTGTGTGTGTTCAGTGTTATGCTGTAAGGTTGCTGTGTGTGTTCAGTGTTATGCTGTAAGGTTGCTGTCTGTGTTCGGTGTTGTTCTGTAAGGCTGCTGTGTGTGTTCAGTGTTACGCTGTAAGGCTGCTGTGTGTGTTCAGTGTTATGCTGTAAGGCTGCTGTGTATGTTCAGTGTTATGCTGTAAGGTTGCTGTGTGTGTGTTCAGTGTTATGCTGTAAGGTTACTGTGTTTGTGTTCAGTGTTATGCTGTAAGGTTGCTGTGTGTGTTCAGTGTTATGCTGTAAGGTTGCTGTGTGTGTGTTCAGTGTTATGCTGTAAGGCTGCTGTGTGTGTGTTCAGTGTTATGCTGTAAGGTTGCTGTGTGTGTTCAGTGTTACGCTGTAAGGTTGCTGTGTGTGTTCAGTGTTATGCTGTAAGGTTGCTGTGTGTGTTCAGTGTTATGCTGTAAGGTTGCTGTGTGTGTGTTAAGTGTTATGCTGTAAGGTTGCTGTGTGTGTGTTCAGTGTTATGCTGTAAGGTTACTGTGTGTGTGTGTATGTGTGTGTTCAGTATTATGCTGTAAGGTTGCTGTGTGTGTTCAGTGTTAAGTTGTAAGGCTGCAGTGTGTGTTCAGTGTTATCCTGTAAGGTTGCTGTGTGTGTGTTCAGTGTTATGCTGTAAGGCTGCTGTGTGTGTTCAGTGTATCCTGTAAGGTTGCTGTGTGTGTGTTCAGTGTTATGCTGTAAGGCTGCTGTGTGTGTGTTCAGTGTTATGCTGTAAGGTTGCTGTGTGTGTTCAGTGTTATGCTGTAAGACTGCTGTGTGTGTTCAGTGTTATGCTGTAAGACTGCTGTGTGTATTCAGTGTTACGCTGTAAGTCTGCTGTGTGTGTTCAGTGTTCCGCTGTAAGGTTGCTGTGTGTGTTCAGTGTTATGCTGTAAGGTTGCTGTGTGTGTTCGGTGTTACACTGTAAGGCTGCTGTGTGTGTGTGTGCGTGTGTGTTCAGTATTATGCTGTTAGGTTGCTGTGTGTGTTCAGTGTTATGCTGTAAGGCTGCTGTGTGTGTTCAGTGTTATGCTGTAAGGTTGCTGTGTGTGTTCAATGTTCCGCTGTAAGGCTGCTGTGTGTGTGTGTGTGCGCGCGCTTGTGTTCAGTATTATGCTGTAAGGTTGCTGTGTGTGTTCAGTGTTATGATGTAAGGCTGCTGTGTGTGTTCAGTGTTATGCTGTAAGGTTGCTGTGTGTGTTCAGTCTTATGCTGTAAGGTTGCTGTGTGTGTTCAGTGTTATGCTGTAAGGTTGCTGTGTGTGTTCAGTGTTATGCTGTAAGGTTGCTGTCTGTGTTCGGTGTTGTTCTGTAAGGCTGCTGTGTGTGTTCAGTGTTACGCTGTAAGGCTGCTGTGTGTGTTCAGTGTTATGCTGTAAGGCTGCTGTGTATGTTCAGTGTTATGCTGTAATGTTGCTGTGTGTGTGTTCAGTGTTATGCTGTAAGGTTACTGTGTGTGTGTTCAGTGTTATGCTGTAAGGTTGCTGTGTGTGTTCAGTGTTATGCTGTAAGGTTGCTGTGTGTGTGTTCAGTGTTATGCTGTAAGGCTGCTGTGTGTGTGTTCAGTGTTATGCTGTAAGGTTGCTGTGTGTGTTCAGTGTTACGCTGTAAGGTTGCTGTGTGTGTTCAGTGTTATGCTGTAAGGTTGCTGTGTGTGTTCAGTGTTATGCTGTAAGGTTGCTGTGTGTGTGTTAAGTGTTATGCTGTAAGGTTGCTGTGTGTGTGTTCAGTGTTATGCTGTAAGGTTACTGTGTGTGTGTTCAGTGTTATGCTGTAAGGTTGCTGTGTGTGTTCAGTGTTATGCTGTAAGGTTGCTGTGTGTGTGTTCAGTGTTATGCTGTAAGGCTGCTGTGTGTGTGTTCAGTGTTATGCGGTAAGGTTGCTGTGTGTGTTCAGTGTTATGCTGTAAGGTTGCTGTGTGTGTTCAGTGTTATGCTGTAAGGCTGCTGTGTGTGTGTTCAGTGTTATGCTGTAAGGTTGCTGTGTGTGTTCAGTGTTATGCTGTAAGGTTGCTGTGTGTGTTCAGTGTTATGCTGTAAGGCTGCTGTATGTGTTCAGTATTATGCTGTAAGGCTGCTGTGTGTGTTCAGTGTTATGCTGTAAGGCTGCTGTATGTGTTCAGTGTTATGCTGTAAGGCTGCTGTGTGTGTTCATTGTTGTGCTTAAAGGCTGCTGTGTGCGTGTTCAGTGTTATGCTGTGAGGTTGCTGTGTGTGTTTAGTGTTACGCTGTAAGGCTGCTGTGTGTGTTCAGTGTTATGCTGTAAGGCTGCTGTTTGTGTTCAGTGTTATGCTGTAAGGTTGCTGTGTGTGTTCAGTGTTATGCTGTAAGGTTGCTTTGTGTGTTCAGTGTTATGCTGTAAGGTTGCTGTGTGTGTGTTCAGTGTTATGCTGTAAGGCTGCTGTGTGTGTGTTCAGTGTTATGCTGTAAGGCTGCTGTGTGTGTGTTCAGTGTTATGCTGTAAGGTTGCTGTGTGTGTTCAGTGTTATGCTGTAAGGTTGCTGTGTGTGTTCAGTGTTATGCTGTAAGGCTGCTGTGTGTGTTCAGTGTTATGCTGTAAGGCTGCTGTATGTGTTCAGTGTTATGCTGTAAGGCTGCTGTGTGTGTTCATTGTTGTGCTTAAAGGCTGCTGTGTGCGTGTTCAGTGTTATGCTGTGAGGTTGCTGTGTGTGTTTAGTGTTACGCTGTAAGGCTGCTGTGTGTGTTCAGTGTTATGCTGTAAGGCTGCTGTTTGTGTTCAGTGTTATGCTGTAAGGTTGCTGTGTGTGTTCAGTGTTATGCTGTAAGGTTGCTTTGTGTGTTCAGTGTTATGCTGTAAGGCTGCTGTATGTGTTCAGTGTTATGCTGTAAGGCTGCTGTGTGTGTTCATTGTTGTGCTTAAAGGCTGCTGTGTGCGTGTTCAGTGTTATGCTGTGAGGTTTCTGTGTGTGTTTAGTGTTACGCTGTAAGGCTGCTGTGTGTGTTCAGTGTTATGCTGTAAGGTTGCTGTGTGCGTGTTCAGTGTTATGCTGTGAGGTTGCTGTGTGTGTTCAGTGTTATGCTGTAAGGTTGCTGTGTGTGTGTTCAGTGTTATGCTGTAAGGTTGCTGTGTGTGTTCAGTGTTGTGCTGTAAGGCTGCTGTTTGTGTTCAGTGTTATGCTGTAAGGTTGCTGTGTGTGTTCAGTGTTATGCTGTAAGGTTGCTGTGTGTGTGTTCAGTGTTATGCTTTAAGGTTGCTGTGTGTGTTCAGTGTTATGCTGTACGGTTGCTGTGTGTGTGTTCAGTGTTATGCTGTAAGGTTGCTGTGTGTGTTCAGTGTTACGCTGTAAGGCTGCTGTGTGTGTGTATGTGTGTGTTCAGTATTATGTTGTAAGCTTGCTGTGTGTGTTCAGTGTTACGTTGTAAGGCTGCTGTGTGTGTGTTCAGTGTTATGCTGTAAGGTTGCTGTGTGTGTTCAGTGTTATGCTGTAAGGTTGCTGTGTGTGTGTTCAGTGTTATGCTTTTAGGTTGCTGTGTGTGTTCAGTGTTATGCTGTGAGGTTGCTGTGTGTGTTTAGTGTTACGCTGTAAGGCTGCTGTGTGTGTTCAGTGTTATGCTGTAAGGCTGCTGTTTGTGTTCAGTGTTATGCTGTAAGGTTGCTGTGTGTGTTCAGTGTTACGCTGTAAGGTTGCTGTGTGTGTGTTCAGTGTTATGCTTTAAGGTTGCTGTGTGTGTTCAGTGTTACGTTGTAAGGCTGCTGTGTGTGTGTTCAGTGTTATGCTGTAAGGCTGCTGTGTGTGTGTTCAGTGTTATGCTGTAAGGTTGCTGTGTGTGTTCAGTGTTACGCTGTAAGGCTGCTGTGTGTGTTCAGTGTTACGCTGTAAGGCTGCTGTGTGTGTGTGTATGTTCAGTATTATGTTGTAAGCTTGCTGTGTGTGTTCAGTGTTACGTTGTAAGGCTGCTGTGTGTGTGTTCAGTGTTATGCTGTAAGGTTGCTGTGTGTGTTCAGTGTTATGCTGTAAGGTTGCTGTGTGTGTGTTCAGTGTTATGCTTTAAGGTTGCTGTGTGTGTTCAGTGTTATGATGTAAGGCTGCTGTGTGTGTGTTCAGTGTTATGCTGTAAGGTTGCTGTGTGTGTTCAGTGTTATGATGTAAGGCTGCTGTGTGTGTGTTCAGTGTTATGCTGTAAGGTTGCTGTGTGTGTGTTCAGTGTTATGCTGTAAGGTTGCTGTGTGTGTTCAGTGTTATGCTGTAAGGTTGCTGTGTGTGTTCAGTGTTACGCTGTAAGGTTGCTGTGTGTGTTCAGTATTATGCTGTAAGGTTGCTGTGTGTGTTCAGTGTTATGCTGTAAGGCTGCTGTGTGTGTTCAGTGTTATGCTGTAAGGTTGCTGTGTGTGTTCAGTGTTACGTTGTAAGGCTGCAGTGTGTGTTCAGTGTTATGCTGTAAGGTTGCTGTGTGTGTTCAGTCTTATGCTGTAAGGCTGCTGTGTGTGTTCAGTGTTATGTTGTAAGGCTGCTGTGTGTGTTCAGTGTTATGCTGTAAGGCTGCTGTGTGTGTGTTCAGTGTTATGCTTTAAGGTTGCTGTGTGTGTTCAGTGTTACGCTGTAAGGTTGCTGTGTGTGTTCAGTATTATGCTGTAAGGTTGCTGTGTGTGTTCAGTGTTATGCTGTAAGGCTGCTGTGTGTGTTCAGTGTTATGCTGTAAGTTTGCTGTGTGTGTTCAGTGTTATGCTGTAAGGCTTCTGTGTGTGTTCAGTGTTATGCTGTAAGGTTGCTGTGTGTGTTCAGTGTTCTGCTGTAAGGTTGCTGTGTGTGTTCAGTGTTCTGCTGTAAGGCTGATGTATGTGTGTGTGTGTGTGTGTGTGTGTGTGTGTGTGTGTGTGTGTGTGTGTGTGTGTGCGTGCGCGTGTGCGTGTGTGTTCAGTATTATGCTGTAAGGTTGTTGTGTGTGTTCAGTGTTACGCTGTAAGGCTGCTGTGTGTGTTCAGTGTTATGCTGTAAGACTGCTGTGTGTGTTCAGTGTTATGCTGTAAGACTGCTGTGTGTGTTCAGTGTTATGCTGTAAGGCTGCTGTGTGTGTGTTCAGTGTTATGCTGTAAGGTTGCTGTGTGTGTTCAGTGTTATGCTGTAAGGTTGCTGTGTGTGTTCAGTGTTGTGCTGTAAGGCTGCTGTGTGTGTGTTCAGTGTTATGCTTTAAGGTTGCTGTGTGGGTTCAGTGTTATGCTGTAAGGTTGCTGTGTGTGTATTCAGTGTTATGCTTTAAGGTTGCTGTGTGTGTTCAGTGTAATGCTGTACGGTTGCTGTGTGTGTGTTCAGTGTTATGCTGTAAGGCTGCTGTGTGTGTTCAGTGTTACGCTGTAAGGCTGCTGTGTGTGTGTATGTGTGTGTTCAGTATTATGTTGTATGCTTGCTGTGTGTGTTCAGTGTTACGTTGTAAGGCTGCTGTGTGTGTGTTCATTGTTATGCTGTAAGGTTGCTGTGTGTGTTCAGTATTATGCTGTAAGGTTGCTGTGTGTGTTCAGTGTTGTGCTGTAAGGCTGCTGTGTGTGTGTTCAGTGTTATGCTTTAAGGTTGCTGTGTGTGTTCAGTGTTATGCTGTAAGGTTGCTGTGTGTGTTCAGTGTTACGCTGTAAGGCTGCTGTGTGTGTGTATGTGTGTGTTCAGTATTATGTTGTAAGCTTGCTGTGTGTGTTCAGTGTTACGTTGTAAGGCTGCTGTATGTGTGTTCAGTGTTATGCTGTAAGGTTGCTGTGTGTGTTCAGTGTTATGCTGTAAGGTTGCTGTGTGTGTTCAGTATTATGCTGTAAGGTTGCTGTGTGTGTTCAGTGTTATGCTGTAAGGCTGCTGTGTGTGTTCAGTGTTATGCTGTAAGTTTGCTGTGTGTGTTCAGTGTTATGCTGTAAGGCTTCTGTGTGTGTTCAGTGTTATGCTGTAAGGTTGCTGTGTGTGTTCAGTGTTCTGCTGTAAGGTTGCTGTGTGTGTTCAGTGTTCTGCTGTAAGGCTGATGTATGTGTGTGTGTGTGTGTGTGTGTGTGTGTGTGTGTGTGTGTGTGTGTGTGTGTGTGTGCGTGCGCGTGTGCGTGTGTGTTCAGTATTATGCTGTAAGGTTGTTGTGTGTGTTCAGTGTTACGCTGTAAGGCTGCTGTGTGTGTTCAGTGTTATGCTGTAAGACTGCTGTGTGTGTTCAGTGTTATGCTGTAAGACTGCTGTGTGTGTTCAGTGTTATGCTGTAAGGCTGCTGTGTGTGTGTTCAGTGTTATGCTGTAAGGTTGCTGTGTGTGTTCAGTGTTATGCTGTAAGGTTGCTGTGTGTGTTCAGTGTTGTGCTGTAAGGCTGCTGTGTGTGTGTTCAGTGTTATGCTTTAAGGTTGCTGTGTGGGTTCAGTGTTATGCTGTAAGGTTGCTGTGTGTGTATTCAGTGTTATGCTTTAAGGTTGCTGTGTGTGTTCAGTGTAATGCTGTACGGTTGCTGTGTGTGTGTTCAGTGTTATGCTGTAAGGCTGCTGTGTGTGTTCAGTGTTACGCTGTAAGGCTGCTGTGTGTGTGTATGTGTGTGTTCAGTATTATGTTGTATGCTTGCTGTGTGTGTTCAGTGTTACGTTGTAAGGCTGCTGTGTGTGTGTTCAGTGTTATGCTGTAAGGTTGCTGTGTGTGTTCAGTATTATGCTGTAAGGTTGCTGTGTGTGTTCAGTGTTGTGCTGTAAGGCTGCTGTGTGTGTGTTCAGTGTTATGCTTTAAGGTTGCTGTGTGTGTTCAGTGTTATGCTGTAAGGTTGCTGTGTGTGTTCAGTGTTACGCTGTAAGGCTGCTGTGTGTGTGTATGTGTGTGTTCAGTATTATGTTGTAAGCTTGCTGTGTGTGTTCAGTGTTACGTTGTAAGGCTGCTGTATGTGTGTTCAGTGTTATGCTGTAAGGTTGCTGTGTGTGTTCAGTGTTATGCTGTAAGGTTGCTGTGTGTGTGTTCAGTGTTATGCTTTAAGGTTGCTGTGTGTGTTCAGTGTTATGCTGTAAGGTTGCTGTGTGTGTGTTCAGTGTTATGCTGTAAGGCTGCTGTGTGTGTGTTCAGTGTTATGCTGTGAGGTTGCTGTGTGTGTTTAGTGTTGCGCTGTAAGGCTGCTGTGTGTTCAGTGTTATGCTGTAAGGCTGCTGTTTGTGTTCAGTGTTATGCTGTAAGGTTGCTGTGTGTTCAGTGTTATGCTGTAAGGTTGCTGTGTGTGTTCAGTGTTATGCTGTAAGGTTGCTGTGTGTGTGTTCAGTGTTACGTTGTAAGGCTGCTGTGTGTGTGTTCAGTGTTATGCTGTAAGGTTGCTGTGTGTGTTCAGTGTTATGCTGTAAGGCTGCTGTGTGTGTTCAGTGTTATGTTGTAAGGCTGCTGTGTGTGTTCATTGTTATGCTGTAAGGCTGCTGTGTGTGTGTTCAGTGTTGTGCTTTAGGGTTGCTGTGTGTGTTCAGTGTTATGCTGTAAGGTTGCTGTGTGTGTTCAGTGTTATGCTGTAAGGCTGCTGTGTGTGTTCAGTGTTATGCTGTAAGGTTGCTGTGTGTGTTCAGTATTATGCTGTAAGGTTGCTGTGTGTGTTCAGTGTTATGCTGTAAGGCTGCTGTGTGTGTTCAGTGTTATGCTGTAAGGTTGCTGTGTGTGTTCAGTGTTATGCTGTAAGGCTTCTGTGTGTGTTCAGTGTTATGCTGTAAGGTTGCTGTGTGTGTTCAGTGTTCTGCTGTAAGGCTGATGTATGTGTGTGTGTGTGTGTGTGTGTGTGTGTGTGTGTGTGTGTGTGTGTGTGTGTGTGTGTGTGTGTGTGTGCGTGCGCGTGCGCGTGTGTGTTCAGTATTATGCTGTAAGGTTGCTGTGTGTGTTCAGTGTTACGCTGTAAGGCTGCTGTGTGTGTTCAGTGTTATGCTGTAAGACTGCTGTGTGTGTTCAGTGTTATGCTGTAAGACTGCTGTGTGTGTTCAGTGTTATGCTGTAAGGCTGCTGTGTGTGTTCAGTGTTATGCTGTAAGGTTGCTGTGTGTGTTCAGTGTTATGCTGTAAGGTTGCTGTGTGTGTTCAGTGTTGTGCTGTAAGGCTGCTGTGTGTGTGTTCAGTGTTATGCTTTAAGGTTGCTGTGTGTGTTCAGTGTTATGCTGTAAGGTTGCTGTGTGTGTGTTCAGTGTTATGCTGTAAGGTTGCTGTGTGTGTTCAGTGTTACGCTGTAAGGCTGCTGTGTGTGTGTATGTGTGTGTTCAGTATTATGTTGTAAGCTTGCTGTGTGTGTTCAGTGTTACGTTGTAAGGCTGCTGTGTGTGTGTTCAGTGTTATGCTGTAAGGTTGCTGTGTGTGTCCAGTATTATGCTGTAAGGTTGCTGTGTGTGTTCAGTGTTGTGCTGTAAGGCTGCTGTGTGTGTGTTCAGTGTTATGCTTTAAGGTTGCTGTGTGTGTTCAGTGTTATGCTGTAAGGTTGCTGTGTGTGTGTTCAGTGTTATGCTGTAAGGCTGCTGTGTGTGTGTTCAGTGTTATGCTGTAAGGTTGCTGTGTGTGTTCAGTGTTACGCTGTAAGGCTGCTGTGTGTGTATGTGTGTGTTCAGTATTATGTTTTAAGCTTGCTGTGTGTGTTCAGTGTTACGTTGTAAGGCTGCTGTCTGTGTGTTCAGTGTTATGCTGTAAGGTTGCTGTGTGTGTTCAGTGTTATGCTGTAAGGCTGCTGTGTGTGTTCAGTGTTATGTTGTAAGGCTGCTGTGTGTGTTCAGTGTTATGCTGTAAGGTTGCTGTGTGTGTTCAGTGTTATGCTGTAAGGTTGCTGTGTGTGTTCAGTGTTATGCTGTAAGGCTGCTGTGTGTGTTCAGTGTTACGCTGTAAGGTTGCTGTGTGTGTTCAGTATTATCCTGTAAGGTTGCTGTGTGTGTTCAGTGTTATGCTGTAAGGCTGCTGTGTGTGTTCAGTGTTATGCTGTAAGGTTGCTGTGTGTGTGTTCAGTGTTATGCTGTAAGGCTGCTGCGTGTGTGTTCAGTGTTATGCTGTAAGGTTGCTGTGTGTGTTCAGTGTTACGCTGTAAGGTTGCTGTGTGTGTTCAGTGTTACGCTGTAAGGCTGCTGTGTGTGTTCAGTGTTACGCTGTAAGGCTGCTGTGCGTGTTCAGTGTTATGCTGTAAGGCTGCTGTGTGTGTGTGTGTGTGTGCGTGTGTGTGTGTGTGTGTGTGCGTGTGTGTTCAGTATTATGCTGTTAGGTTGCTGTGTATGTTCAGTGTTATGCTGTAAGGCTGCTGTGTGTGTTCAGTGTTATGCTGTAAGGTTGCTGTGTGTGTTCAGTGTTATGATGTAAGGCTGCTGTGTGTGTGTTCAGTGTTATGCTGTAAGGTTGCTGTGTGTGTTCAGTGTTATGCTGTAAGGTTGCTGTGTGTGTTCAGTGTTATGCTGTAAGGTTGCTGTGTGTGTTCAGTGTTACGCTGTAAGGTTGCTGTGTGTGTTCAGTATTATGCTGTAAGGTTGCTGTGTGTGTTCAGTGTTATGCTGTAAGGCTGCTGTGTGTGTTCAGTGTTATGCTGTAAGGTTGCTGTGTGTGTTCAGTGTTACGTTGTAAGGCTGCAGTGTGTGTTCAGTGTTATGCTGTAAGGTTGCTGTGTGTGTTCAGTGTTATGCTGTAAGGCTGCTGTGTGTGTTCAGTGTTATGTTGTAAGGCTGCTGTGTGTGTTCAGTGTTATGCTGTAAGGCTGCTGTGTGTGTGTTCAGTGTTATGCTTTAAGGTTGCTGTGTGTGTTCAGTGTTACGCTGTAAGGTTGCTGTGTGTGTTCAGTATTATGCTGTAAGGTTGCTGTGTGTGTTCAGTGTTATGCTGTAAGGCTGCTGTGTGTGTTCAGTGTTATGCTGTAAGTTTGCTGTGTGTGTTCAGTGTTATGCTGTAAGGCTTCTGTGTGTGTTCAGTGTTATGCTGTAAGGTTGCTGTGTGTGTTCAGTGTTCTGCTGTAAGGCTGATGTATGTGTGTGTGTGTGTGTGTGTGTGCGTGCGCGTGTGCGTGTGTGTTCAGTATTATGCTGTAAGGTTGCTGTGTGTGTTCAGTGTTATGCTGTAAGGTTGCTGTGTGTGTTCAGTGTTACGTTGTAAGGCTGCTGTATGTGTGTTCAGTGTTATGCTGTAAGGTTGCTGTGTGTGTTCAGTGTTATGCTGTAAGGTTGCTGTGTGTGTGTTCAGTGTTATGCTTTAAGGTTGCTGTGTGTGTTCAGTGTTATGCTGTAAGGTTGCTGTGTGTGTGTTCAGTGTTATGCTGTAAGGCTGCTGTGTGTGTGTTCAGTGTTATGCTGTGAGGTTGCTGTGTGTGTTTAGTGTTGCGCTGTAAGGCTGCTGTGTGTTCAGTGTTATGCTGTAAGGCTGCTGTTTGTGTTCAGTGTTATGCTGTAAGGTTGCTGTGTGTTCAGTGTTATGCTGTAAGGTTGCTGTGTGTGTTCAGTGTTATGCTGTAAGGTTGCTGTGTGTGTGTTCAGTGTTACGTTGTAAGGCTGCTGTGTGTGTGTTCAGTGTTATGCTGTAAGGTTGCTGTGTGTGTTCAGTGTTATGCTGTAAGGCTGCTGTGTGTGTTCAGTGTTATGTTGTAAGGCTGCTGTGTGTGTTCATTGTTATGCTGTAAGGCTGCTGTGTGTGTGTTCAGTGTTGTGCTTTAGGGTTGCTGTGTGTGTTCAGTGTTATGCTGTAAGGTTGCTGTGTGTGTTCAGTGTTATGCTGTAAGGCTGCTGTGTGTGTTCAGTGTTATGCTGTAAGGTTGCTGTGTGTGTTCAGTATTATGCTGTAAGGTTGCTGTGTGTGTTCAGTGTTATGCTGTAAGGCTGCTGTGTGTGTTCAGTGTTATGCTGTAAGGTTGCTGTGTGTGTTCAGTGTTATGCTGTAAGGCTTCTGTGTGTGTTCAGTGTTATGCTGTAAGGTTGCTGTGTGTGTTCAGTGTTCTGCTGTAAGGCTGATGTGTGTGTGTGTGTGTGTGTGTGTGTGTGTGTGTGTGTGTGTGTGTGTGTGTGTGTGTGTGCGTGCGCGTGCGCGTGTGTGTTCAGTATTATGCTGTAAGGTTGCTGTGTGTGTTCAGTGTTACGCTGTAAGGCTGCTGTGTGTGTTCAGTGTTATGCTGTAAGACTGCTGTGTGTGTTCAGTGTTATGCTGTAAGACTGCTGTGTGTGTTCAGTGTTGTGCTGTAAGGCTGCTGTGTGTGTTCAGTGTTATGCTGTAAGGTTGCTGTGTGTGTTCAGTGTTATGCTGTAAGGTTGCTGTGTGTGTTCAGTGTTGTGCTGTAAGGCTGCTGTGTGTGTGTTCAGTGTTATGCTTTAAGGTTGCTGTGTGTGTTCAGTGTTATGCTGTAAGGTTGCTGTGTGTGTGTTCAGTGTTATGCTGTAAGGTTGCTGTGTGTGTTCAGTGTTACGCTGTAAGGCTGCTGTGTGTGTGTATGTGTGTGTTCAGTATTATGTTGTAAGCTTGCTGTGTGTGTTCAGTGTTACGTTGTAAGGCTGCTGTGTGTGTGTTCAGTGTTATGCTGTAAGGTTGCTGTGTGTGTCCAGTATTATGCTGTAAGGTTGCTGTGTGTGTTCAGTGTTGTGCTGTAAGGCTGCTGTGTGTGTGTTCAGTGTTATGCTTTAAGGTTGCTGTGTGTGTTCAGTGTTATGCTGTAAGGTTGCTGTGTGTGTGTTCAGTGTTATGCTGTAAGGCTGCTGTGTGTGTGTTCAGTGTTATGCTGTAAGGTTGCTGTGTGTGTTCAGTGTTACGCTGTAAGGCTGCTGTGTGTGTATGTGTGTGTTCAGTATTATGTTTTAAGCTTGCTGTGTGTGTTCAGTGTTACGTTGTAAGGCTGCTGTCTGTGTGTTCAGTGTTATGCTGTAAGGTTGCTGTGTGTGTTCAGTGTTATGCTGTAAGGCTGCTGTGTGTGTTCAGTGTTATGTTGTAAGGCTGCTGTGTGTGTTCAGTGTTATGCTGTAAGGTTGCTGTGTGTGTTCAGTGTTATGCTGTAAGGTTGCTGTGTGTGTTCAGTGTTATGCTGTAAGGCTGCTGTGTGTGTTCAGTGTTACGCTGTAAGGTTGCTGTGTGTGTTCAGTATTATCCTGTAAGGTTGCTGTGTGTGTTCAGTGTTATGCTGTAAGGCTGCTGTGTGTGTTCAGTGTTATGCTGTAAGGTTGCTGTGTGTGTGTTCAGTGTTATGCTGTAAGGCTGCTGCGTGTGTGTTCAGTGTTATGCTGTAAGGTTGCTGTGTGTGTTCAGTGTTACGCTGTAAGGTTGCTGTGTGTGTTCAGTGTTACGCTGTAAGGCTGCTGTGTGTGTTCAGTGTTACGCTGTAAGGCTGCTGTGCGTGTTCAGTGTTATGCTGTAAGGCTGCTGTGTGTGTGTGTGTGTGTGTGTGTGTGCGTGTGTGTGTGTGTGTGTGTGCGTGTGTGTTCAGTATTATGCTGTTAGGTTGCTGTGTATGTTCAGTGTTATGCTGTAAGGCTGCTGTGTGTGTTCAGTGTTATGCTGTAAGGTTGCTGTGTGTGTTCAGTGTTATGATGTAAGGCTGCTGTGTGTGTGTTCAGTGTTATGCTGTAAGGTTGCTGTGTGTGTTCAGTGTTATGCTGTAAGGTTGCTGTGTGTGTTCAGTGTTATGCTGTAAGGTTGCTGTGTGTGTTCAGTGTTACGCTGTAAGGTTGCTGTGTGTGTTCAGTATTATGCTGTAAGGTTGCTGTGTGTGTTCAGTGTTATGCTGTAAGGCTGCTGTGTGTGTTCAGTGTTATGCTGTAAGGTTGCTGTGTGTGTTCAGTGTTACGTTGTAAGGCTGCAGTGTGTGTTCAGTGTTATGCTGTAAGGTTGCTGTGTGTGTTCAGTGTTATGCTGTAAGGCTGCTGTGTGTGTTCAGTGTTATGTTGTAAGGCTGCTGTGTGTGTTCAGTGTTATGCTGTAAGGCTGCTGTGTGTGTGTTCAGTGTTATGCTTTAAGGTTGCTGTGTGTGTTCAGTGTTACGCTGTAAGGTTGCTGTGTGTGTTCAGTATTATGCTGTAAGGTTGCTGTGTGTGTTCAGTGTTATGCTGTAAGGCTGCTGTGTGTGTTCAGTGTTATGCTGTAAGTTTGCTGTGTGTGTTCAGTGTTATGCTGTAAGGCTTCTGTGTGTGTTCAGTGTTATGCTGTAAGGTTGCTGTGTGTGTTCAGTGTTCTGCTGTAAGGCTGATGTATGTGTGTGTGTGTGTGTGTGTGTGCGTGCGCGTGTGCGTGTGTGTTCAGTATTATGCTGTAAGGTTGCTGTGTGTGTTCAGTGTTATGCTGTAAGGTTGCTGTGTGTGTTCAGTGTTACGCTGTAAGGTTGCTGTGTGTGTTCAGTATTATGCTGTAAGGTTGCTGTGTGTGTTCAGTGTTACGCTGTAAGGCTGCTGTGTGTGTTCAGTGTTATGCTGTAAGACTGCTGTGTGTGTTCAGTGTTATGCTGTAAGACTGCTGTGTGTGTTCAGTGTTATGCTGTAAGGCTGCTGTGTGTGTGTTCAGTGTTATGCTGTAAGGTTGCTGTGTGTGTTCAGTGTTATGCTGTAAGGTTGCTGTGTGTGTTCAGTGTTGTGCTGTAAGGCTGCTGTGTGTGTGTTCAGTGTTATGCTTTAAGGTTGCTGTGTGTGTTCAGTGTTATGCTGTAAGGTTGCTGTGTGTGTGTTCAGTGTTATGCTGTAAAGTTGCTGTGTGTGTTCAGTGTTACGCTGTAAGGCTGCTGTGTGTGTGTATGTGTGTGTTCAGTATTATGTTGTAAGCTTGCTGTGTGTGTTCAGTGTTACGTTGTAAGGCTGCTGTGTGTGTGTTCAGTGTTATGCTGTAAGGTTGCTGTGTTTGTTCAGTATTATGCTGTAAGGTTGCTGTGTGTGTTCAGTGTTGTGCTGTAAGGCTGCTGTGTGTGTGTTCAGTGTTATGCTTTAAGGTTGCTGTGTGTGTTCAGTGTTATGCTGTAAGGTTGCTGTGTGTGTGTTCAGTGTTATGCTGTAAGGCTGCTGTGTGTGTGTTCAGTGTTATGCTGTAAGGTTGCTGTGTGTGTTCAGTGTTACGCTGTAAGGCTGCTGTGTGTGTATGTGTGTGTTCAGTATTATGTTGTAAGCTTGCTGTGTGTGTTCAGTGTTACGTTGTAAGGCTGCTGTGTGTGTGTTCAGTGTTATGCTGTAAGGTTGCTGTGTGTGTTCAGTGTTATGCTGTAAGGCTGCTGTGTGTGTTCAGTGTTATGTTGTTAGGCTGCTGTGTGTGTTCAGTGTTATGCTGTAAGGTTGCTGTGTGTGTTCAGTGTTATGCTGTAAGGTTGCTGTGTGTGTTCAGTGTTATGCTGTAAGGCTGCTGCGTGTGTGTTCAGTGTTATGCTGTAAGGTTGCTGTGTGTGTTCAGTGTTATGCTGTAAGGTTGCTGTGTGTGTTCTGTGTTATGCTGTAAGGCTGCTGTGTGTGTTCAGTGTTACGCTGTAAGGTTGCTGTGTGTGTTCAGTATTATCCTGTAAGGTTGCTGTGTGTGTTCAGTGTTACACTGTAAGGCTGCTGTGTGTGTTCAGTGTTATGCTGTAAGGTTGCTGTGTGTGTGTTCAGTGTTATGCTGTAAGGCTGCTGCGTGTGTGTTCAGTGTTATGCTGTAAGGTTGCTGTGTGTGTTCAGTGTTACGCTGTAAGGTTGCTGTGTGTGTTCAGTGTTACGCTGTAAGGCTGCTGTGTGTGTTCAGTGTTACGCTGTGAGGCTGCTGTGTGTGTTCAGTGTTATGCTGTAAGGCTGCTGTGCGTGTTCAGTGTTACGCTGTGAGGCTGCTGTGTGTGTTCAGTGTTATGCTGTAAGGCTGCTGTGCGTGTTCAGTGTTATGCTGTAAGGCTGCTGTGTGTGTGTGTGTGTGTGTGTGTGTGTGTGTGTGTGTGTGTGTGTGTGTGTGTGTGTGCGTGTGTGTTCAGTATTATGCTGTTAGGTTGGTGTGTATGTTCAGTGTTATGCTGTAAGGCTGCTGTGTGTGTTCAGTGTTATGCTGTAAGGTTGCTGTGTGTGTTCAGTGTTATGATGTAAGGCTGCTGTGTGTGTGTTCAGTGTTATGCTGTATGGTTGCTGTGTGTGTTCAGTGTTATGCTGTAAGGTTGCTGTGTGTGTTCAGTGTTATGATGTAAGGCTGCTGTGTGTGTGTTCAGTGTTATGCTGTATGGTTGCTGTGTGTGTTCAGTGTTATGCTGTAAGGTTGCTGTGTGTGTTCAGTGTTATGCTGTAAGGTTGCTGTGTGTGTTCAGTGTTATGCTGTAAGGTTGCTGTGTGTGTTCAGTGTTGTGCTGTAAGGCTGCTGTGTGTGTTCAGTGTTACGCTGTAAGGCTGCTGTGTGTGTTCAGTGTTATGCTGTAAGGCTGCTGTGTGTGTTCAGTGTTATGCTGTAAGGTTGCTGTGTGTGTGTTCAATGTTATGCAGTAAGGTTACTGTGTGTGTTCAGTGTTATGCTGTAAGGTTGCTGTGTGTGTTCAGTGTTATGCTGTAAGGTTGCTGTGTGTGTTCAGTGTTATGCTGTAAGGTTGCTGTGTGTGTTCAGTGTTATGCTGTAAGGCTGCTGTGTGTGTTCAGTGTTACGCTGTAAGGCTGCTGTGTGTGTGTATGTGTGTGTTCAGTATTATGCTGTAAGGTTGCTGTGTGTGTTCAGTGTTACGTTGTAAGGCTGCAGTGTGTGTTCAGTGTTATGCTGTAAGGTTGCTGTGTGTGTTCAGTGTTATGCTGTAAGGCTGCTGGGTGTGTTCAGTGTTAGGCTGTAAGGCTGCTGTGTGTGTTCAGTGTTACGCTGTAAGGCTGCTGTGTGTGTGTATGTGTGTGTTCAGTATTATGCTGTAAGGTTGCTGTGTGTATTCAGTGTTATGCTGTAAGGCTGCTGTGTGTGTTCAGTGTTATGCTGTAAGGTTGCTGTGTGTGTTCCGTGTTATGCTGTAAGGTTGCTGTGTGTGTTCAGTGTTACGCTGTAAGGTTGCTGTGTGTGTTCAGTATTATGCTGTAAGGTTGCTGTGTGTGTTCAGTGTTATACTGTAAGGCTGCTGTGTGTGTTCAGTGTTATGCTGTAAGGTTGCTGTGTGTGTTCAGTGTTATGTTGTAAGGCTGCTGTGTGTTCAGTGTTATGCTGTAAGGCTGCTGTGTGTGTGTTCAGTGTTATGCTTTAAGGTTGCTGTGTGTGTTCAGTGGTATGCTGTAAGGTTGCTGTGTGTGTTCAGTGTTATGCTGTAAGGCTGCTGTGTGTGTTCAGTGTTACGCTGTAAGGTTGCTGTGTGTGTTCAGTATTATGCTGTATGGTTGCTGTGTGTGTTCAGTGTTATGCTGTAAGGCTGCTGTGTGTGTTCAGTGTTATGCTGTAAGTTTGCTGTGTGTGTTCAGTGTTATGCTGTAAGGCTTCTGTGTGTGTTCAGTGTTATGCTGTAAGGTTGCTGTGTGTGTTCAGTGTTCTGCTGTAAGGCTGATGTATGTGTGTGTGTGTGTGTGTGTGTGTGTGTGTGTGTGTGTGTGTGTGTGTGTGTGTGTGTGCGTGTGTGTTCAGTATTATGCTGTAAGGTTGCAGTTTGTGTTCAGTGTTACGCTGTAAGGCTGCTGTGTGTGTTCAGTGTTATGCTGTAAGACTGCTGTGTGTGTTCAGTGTTATGCTGTAAGACTGCTGTGTGTGTTCAGTGTTATGCTGTAAGGCTGCTGTGTGTGTGTTCAGTGTTATGCTGTAAGGTTGCTGTGTGTGTTCAGTGTTATGCTGTAAGGTTGCTGTGTGTGTTCAGTGTTGTGCTGTAAGTCTGCTGTGTGTGTGTTCAGTGTTATGCTTTAAGGTTGCTGTGTGTGTTCAGTGTTATGCTGTAAGGTTGCTGTGTGTGTGTGTTCAGTGTTATGCTGTAAGGTTGCTGTGTGTGTTCAGTGTTACGCTGTAAGGCTGCTGTGTGTGTGTATGTGTGTGTTCAGTATTATGTTGTAAGCTTGCTGTGTGTGTTCAGTGTTACGTTGTAAGGCTGCTGTGTGTGTGTTCAGTGTTATGCTGTAAGGTTGCTGTGTGTGTTCAGTATTATGCTGTAAGGTTGCTGTGTGTGTTCAGTGTTGTGCTGTAAGGCTGCTGTGTGTGTGTATGTGTGTGTTCAGTATTATGTTGTAAGCTTGCTGTGTGTGTTCAGTGTTACGTTGTAAGGCTGCTGTGTGTGTGTTCAGTGTTATGCTGTAAGGTTGCTGTGTGTGTTCAGTATTATGCTGTAAGGCTGCTGTGTGTGTGTTCAGTGTTATGCTTTAAGGTTGCTGTGTGTGTTCAGTGTTATGCTGTAAGGTTGCTGTGTGTGTGTTCAGTGTTATGCTGTAAGGCTGCTGTGTGTGTGTTCAGTGTTATGCTGTAAGGTTGCTGTGTGTGTTCAGTGTTACGCTGTAAGGCTGCTGTGTGTGTATGTGTGTGTTCAGTATTATGTTGTAAGCTTGCTGTGTGTGTTCAGTGTTACGTTGTAAGGCTGCTGTGTGTGTGTTCAGTGTTATGCTGTAAGGTTGCTGTGTGTGTTCAGTGTTATGCTGTAAGGCTGCTGTGTGTGTTCAGTGTTATGTTGTAAGGCTGCTGTGTGTGTTCAGTGTTATGCTGTAAGGTTGCTGTGTGTGTTCAGTGTTATGCTGTAAGGTTGCTGTGTGTGTTCAGTGTTATGCTGTAAGGCTGCTGTGTGTGTTCAGTGTTACGCTGTAAGGCTGCTGTGTGTGTTCAGTGTTATGCTGTAAGGTTGCTGTGTGTGTGTTCAGTGTTATGCTGTAAGGCTGCTGCTTGTGTGTTCAGTGTTATGCTGTAAGGTTGCTGTGTGTGTTCAGTGTTACGCTGTAAGGTTGCTGTGTGTGTTCAGTGTTACGCTGTAAGGCTGCTGTGTGTGTTCAGTGTTACGCTGTGAGGCTGCTGTGTGTGTTCAGTGTTATGCTGTAAGGCTGCTGTGCGTGTTCAGTGTTATGCTGTAAGGCTGCTGTGTGTGTGTGTGTGTGTGTGTGTGTGTGTGTGTGTGTGTGTGTGTGTGTGTGCGTGTGTGTGTTCAGTATTATGCTGTTAGGTTGCTGTGTATGTTCAGTGTTATGCTGTAAGGCTGCTGTGTGTGTTCAGTGTTATGCTGTAAGGTTGCTGTGTGTGTTCAGTGTTATGATGTAAGGCTGCTGTGTGTGTGTTCAGTGTTATGCTGTAAGGTTGCTGTGTGTGTTCAGTGTTATGCTGTAAGGTTGCTGTGTGTGTTCAGTGTTATGCTGTAAGGTTGCTGTGTGTGTTCAGTGTTATGCTGTAAGGTTGCTGTGTGTGTTCAGTGTTGTGCTGTAAGGCTGCTGTGTGTGTTCAGTGTTACGCTGTAAGGCTGCTGTGTGTGTTCAGTGTTATGCTGTAAGGTTGCTGTGTGTGTTCAGTGTTGTGCTGTAAGGCTGCTGTGTGTGTGTTCAGTGTTATGCTTTAAGGTTGCTGTGTGTGTTCAGTGTTATGCTGTAAGGTTGCTGTGTGTGTGTGTTCAGTGTTCTGCTGTAAGGTTGCTGTGTGTGTTCAGTGTTACGCTGTAAGGCTGCTGTGTGTGTGTATGTGTGTGTTCAGTATTATGTTGTAAGCTTGCTGTGTGTGTTCAGTGTTACGTTGTAAGGCTGCTGTGTGTGTGTTCAGTGTTATGCTGTAAGGTTGCTGTGTGTGTTCAGTATTATGCTGTAAGGTTGCTGTGTGTGTTCAGTGTTGTGCTGTAAGGCTGCTGTGTGTGTGTTCAGTGTTATGCTTTAAGGTTGCTGTGTGTGTTCAGTGTTATGCTGTAAGGTTGCTGTGTGTGTGTTCAGTGTTATGCTGTAAGGCTGCTGTGTGTGTGTTCAGTGTTATGCTGTAAGGTTGCTGTGTGTGTTCAGTGTTACGCTGTAAGGCTGCTGTGTGTGTATGTGTGTGTTCAGTATTATGTTGTAAGCTTGCTGTGTGTGTTCAGTGTTACGTTGTAAGGCTGCTGTGTGTGTGTTCAGTGTTATGCTGTAAGGTTGCTGTGTGTGTTCAGTGTTATGCTGTAAGGCTGCTGTGTGTGTTCAGTGTTATGTTGTAAGGCTACTGTGTGTGTTCAGTGTTATGCTGTAAGGTTGCTGTGTGTGTTCAGTGTTATGCTGTAAGGTTGCTGTGTGTGTTCAGTGTTATGCTGTAAGGCTGCTGTGTGTGTTGAGTGTTACGCTGTAAGGTTGCTGTGTGTGTTCAGTATTATCCTGTAAGGTTGCTGTGTGTGTTCAGTGTTACGCTGTAAGGCTGCTGTGTGTGTTCAGTGTTATGCTGTAAGGTTGCTGTGTGTGTGTTCAGTGTTATGCTGTAAGGCTGCTGCGTGTGTGTTCAGTGTTATGCTGTAAGGTTGCTGTGTGTGTTCAGTGTTAAGCTGTAAGGTTGCTGTGTGTGTTCAGTGTTACGCTCTAAGGCTGCTGTGTGTGTTCAGTGTTACACTGTGAGGCTGCTGTGTGTGTTCAGTGTTATGCTGTAAGGCTGCTGTGCGTGTTCAGTGTTATGCTGTAAGGCTGCTGTGTGTGTGTGTGTGTGTGTGTGTGTGTGTGTGTGTGCGCGTGTGTGTGTTCAGTATTATGCTGTTAGGTTGCTGTGTATGTTCAGTGTTATGCTGTAAGGCTGCTTTGTGTGTTCAGTGTTATGCTGTAAGGTTGCTGTGTGTGTTCAGTGTTATGATGTAAGGCTGCTGTGTGTGTGTTCAGTGTTATGCTGTAAGGTTGCTGTGTGTGTTCAGTGTTATGCTGTAAGGTTGCTGTGTGTATTCAGTGTTATGCTGTAAGGTTGCTGTGTGTGTTCAGTGTTATGCTGTAAGGTTGCTGTGTGTGTTCAGTGTTGTGCTGTAAGGCTGCTGTGTGTGTTCAGTGTTACGCTGTAAGGCTGCTGTGTGTGTTCAGTGTTATGCTGTAAGGCTGCTGTGTGTGTTCAGTGTTATGCTGTAAGGTTGCTGTGTGTGTGTTCAATGTTATGCTGTAAGGTTACTGTGTGTGTTCAGTGTTATGCTGTAAGGTTGCTGTGTGTGTTCAGTGTTATGCTGTAAGGTTGCTGTGTGTGTTCAGTGTTATGCTGTAAGGTTGCTGTGTGTGTTCAGTGTTATGCTGTAAGGCTGCTGTGTGTGTTCAGTGTTACGCTGTAAGGCTGCTGTGTGTGTGTATGTGTGTGTTCAGTATTATGCTGTAAGGCTGCTGTGTGTGTTCAGTGTTACGTTGTAAGGCTGCAGTGTGTGTTCAGTGTTATGCTGTAAGGTTGCTGTGTGTGTTCAGTGTTATGCTGTAAGGCTGCTGGGTGTGTTCAGTGTTATGCTGTAAGGCTGTTGTGTGTGTTCAGTGTTATGCTGTAAGGCTGCTGTGTGTGTTCAGTGTTATGCTGTAAGGTTGCTGTGTGTGTGTTCAGTGTTATGCTGTAAGGCTGCTGTGTGTGTGTTCAGTGTTATGCTGTAAGGTTGCTGTGTGTGTTCAGTGTTATGCTGTAAGACTGCTGTGTGTGTTCAGTGTTATGCTGTAAGACTGCTGTGTGTGTTCAGTGTTACGCTGTAAGTCTGCTGTGTGTGTTCAGTGTTCCGCTGTAAGGTTGCTGTGTGTGTTCAGTGTTATGCTGTAAGGTTGCTGTGTGTGTTCGGTGTTACACTGTAAGGCTGCTGTGTGTGTGTGTGTGTGTGCGTGTGTGTTCAGTATTATGCTGTTAGGTTGCTGTGTGTGTTCAGTGTTATGCTGTAAGGCTGCTGTGTGTGTTCAGTGTTATGCTGTAAGGTTGCTGTGTGTGTTCAATGTTACGCTGTAAGGCTGCTGTGTGTGTGTGTGTGTGCGCGCTTGTGTTCAGTATTATGCTGTAAGGTTGCTGTGTGTGTTCAGTGTCATGCTGTAAGGTTGCTGTGTGTGTTCAGTGTTATGCTGTAAGGTTGCTGTCTGTGTTCGGTGTTGTTCTGTAAGGCTGCTGTGTGTGTTCAGTGTTATGCTGTAAGGTTGCTGTGTGTGTTCAGTGTCATGCTGTAAGGTTGCTGTGTGTGTTCAGTGTTATGCTGTAAGGTTGCTGTCTGTGTTCGGTGTTGTTCTGTAAGGCTGCTGTGTGTGTTCAGTGTTATGCTGTAAGGTTGCTGTGTGTGTTCAGTCTTATGCTGTAAGGTTGCTGTGTGTGTTCAGTGTTATGCTGTAAGGCTGCTGTGTGTGTTCAGTGTTATGCTGTAAGGTTGCTGTATGTGTTCAGTGTTATGATGTAAGGCTGCTGTGTGTGTGTTCAGTGTTATGCTGTAAGGTTGCTGTGTGTGTTCAGTGTTATGCTGTAAGGTTGCTGTGTGTGTTCAGTGTTATGCTGTAAGGTTGCTGTGTGTGTTCAGTGTTGTGCTGTAAGGCTGCTGTGTGTGTTCAGTGTTACGCTGTAAGGCTGCTGTGTGTGTTCAGTGTTATGCTGTAAGGCTGCTGTGTGTGTTCAGTGTTATGCTGTAAGGTTGCTGTGTGTGTGTTCAATGTTATGCTGTAAGGTTACTGTGTGTGTTCAGTGTTATGCTGTAAGGTTGTTGTGTGTGTTCAGTGTTATGCTGTAAGGTTGCTGTGTGTGTGTTCAGTGTTATGCTGTAAGGCTGCTGTGTGTGTGTTCAGTGTTATGCTGTAAGGTTGCTGTGTGTGTTCAGTGTTACGCTGTAAGTCTGCTGTGTGTGTGTTCAGTGTTATGCTGTAAGGTTGCTGTGTGTGTTCAGTGTTATGCTGTAAGGTTCCTGTGTGTGTTCGGTGTTACACTGTAAGGCTGCTGTGTGTGTGTGTGTGTGCGTGTGTGTTCAGTATTATGCTGTAAGGTTGCTGTGTGTGTTCAGTGTTACGCTGTAAGGCTGCTGTGTGTGTTCAGTGTTATGCTGTAAGGTTGCTGTGTGTGTTCAGTGTTACGCTGTAAGGTTGCTGTGTGTGTTCAGTGTTGTGCTGTAAGGCTGCCGTGTGTGTTCAGTGTTACGCTGTAAGGCTGCTGTGTGTGTTCAGTGTTATGCTGTAAGGCTGCTGTGTGTGTTCAGTGTTATGCTGTAAGGTTAATGTGTGTGTGTTCAGTGTTATGCTGTAAGGTTGCTGTGTGTGTTCAGTGTTATGCTGTAAGGTTGCTGTGTGTGTGTTCAGTGTTATGCTGTAAGGTTTCTGTGTGTGTGTTCAGTGTTATGCTGTAAGGTTGCTGTGTGTGTGTTCAGTGTTATACTGTAAGGTTGCTGTGTGTGTTCAGTGTTATGCTCTAAGGTTGCTGTGTGTGTTCAGTGTTATGCTGTAAGGTTGCTGTGTGTGTTCAGTGTTAAGCTGTAAGGTTGCTGTGTGTGTTCAGTGTTACGCTGTAAGGCTGCTGTGTGTGTTCAGTGTTACGCTGTGAGGCTGCTGTGTGTGTTCAGTGTTATGCTGTAAGGCTGCTGTGCGTGTTCAGTGTTATGCTGTAAGGCTGCTGTGTGTGTGTGTGTGTGTGTGTGTGTGTGTGTGCGCGTGTGTGTGTTCAGTATTATGCTGTTAGGTTGCTGTGTATGTTCAGTGTTATGCTGTAAGGCTGCTTTGTGTGTTCAGTGTTATGCTGTAAGGTTGCTGTGTGTGTTCAGTGTTATGATGTAAGGCTGCTGTGTGTGTGTTCAGTGTTATGCTGTAAGGTTGCTGTGTGTGTTCAGTGTTATGCTGTAAGGTTGCTGTGTGTATTCAGTGTTATGCTGTAAGGTTGCTGTGTGTGTTCAGTGTTATGCTGTAAGGTTGCTGTGTGTGTTCAGTGTTGTGCTGTAAGGCTGCTGTGTGTGTTCAGTGTTACGCTGTAAGGCTGCTGTGTGTGTTCAGTGTTATGCTGTAAGGCTGCTGTGTGTGTTCAGTGTTATGCTGTAAGGTTGCTGTGTGTGTGTTCAATGTTATGCTGTAAGGTTACTGTGTGTGTTCAGTGTTATGCTGTAAGGTTGCTGTGTGTGTTCAGTGTTATGCTGTAAGGTTGCTGTGTGTGTTCAGTGTTATGCTGTAAGGTTGCTGTGTGTGTTCAGTGTTATGCTGTAAGGCTGCTGTGTGTGTTCAGTGTTACGCTGTAAGGCTGCTGTGTGTGTGTATGTGTGTGTTCAGTATTATGCTGTAAGGTTGCTGTGTGTGTTCAGTGTTACGTTGTAAGGCTGCAGTGTGTGTTCAGTGTTATGCTGTAAGGTTGCTGTGTGTGTTCAGTGTTATGCTGTAAGGCTGCTGGGTGTGTTCAGTGTTATGCTGTAAGGCTGTTGTGTGTGTTCAGTGTTATGCTGTAAGGCTGCTGTGTGTGTTCAGTGTTATGCTGTAAGGTTGCTGTGTGTGTGTTCAGTGTTATGCTGTAAGGCTGCTGTGTGTGTGTTCAGTGTTATGCTGTAAGGTTGCTGTGTGTGTTCAGTGTTATGCTGTAAGACTGCTGTGTGTGTTCAGTGTTATGCTGTAAGACTGCTGTGTGTGTTCAGTGTTACGCTGTAAGTCTGCTGTGTGTGTTCAGTGTTCCGCTGTAAGGTTGCTGTGTGTGTTCAGTGTTATGCTGTAAGGTTGCTGTGTGTGTTCGGTGTTACACTGTAAGGCTGCTGTGTGTGTGTGTGTGTGTGCGTGTGTGTTCAGTATTATGCTGTTAGGTTGCTGTGTGTGTTCAGTGTTATGCTGTAAGGCTGCTGTGTGTGTTCAGTGTTATGCTGTAAGGTTGCTGTGTGTGTTCAATGTTCCGCTGTAAGGCTGCTGTGTGTGTGTGTGTGTGCGCGCTTGTGTTCAGTATTATGCTGTAAGGTTGCTGTGTGTGTTCAGTGTCATGCTGTAAGGTTGCTGTGTGTGTTCAGTGTTATGCTGTAAGGTTGCTGTCTGTGTTCGGTGTTGTTCTGTAAGGCTGCTGTGTGTGTTCAGTGTTATGCTGTAAGGTTGCTGTGTGTGTTCAGTGTCATGCTGTAAGGTTGCTGTGTGTGTTCAGTGTTATGCTGTAAGGTTGCTGTCTGTGTTCGGTGTTGTTCTGTAAGGCTGCTGTGTGTGTTCAGTGTTATGCTGTAAGGTTGCTGTGTGTGTTCAGTCTTATGCTGTAAGGTTGCTGTGTGTGTTCAGTGTTATGCTGTAAGGCTGCTGTGTGTGTTCAGTGTTATGCTGTAAGGTTGCTGTGTGTGTTCAGTGTTATGATGTAAGGCTGCTGTGTGTGTGTTCAGTGTTATGCTGTAAGGTTGCTGTGTGTGTTCAGTGTTATGCTGTAAGGTTGCTGTGTGTGTTCAGTGTTATGCTGTAAGGTTGCTGTGTGTGTTCAGTGTTGTGCTGTAAGGCTGCTGTGTGTGTTCAGTGTTACGCTGTAAGGCTGCTGTGTGTGTTCAGTGTTATGCTGTAAGGCTGCTGTGTGTGTTCAGTGTTATGCTGTAAGGTTGCTGTGTGTGTGTTCAATGTTATGCTGTAAGGTTACTGTGTGTGTTCAGTGTTATGCTGTAAGGTTGTTGTGTGTGTTCAGTGTTATGCTGTAAGGTTGCTGTGTGTGTGTTCAGTGTTATGCTGTAAGGCTGCTGTGTGTGTGTTCAGTGTTATGCTGTAAGGTTGCTGTGTGTGTTCAGTGTTACGCTGTAAGTCTGCTGTGTGTGTGTTCAGTGTTATGCTGTAAGGTTGCTGTGTGTGTTCAGTGTTATGCTGTAAGGTTCCTGTGTGTGTTCGGTGTTACACTGTAAGGCTGCTGTGTGTGTGTGTGTGTGCGTGTGTGTTCAGTATTATGCTGTAAGGTTGCTGTGTGTGTTCAGTGTTACGCTGTAAGGCTGCTGTGTGTGTTCAGTGTTATGCTGTAAGGTTGCTGTGTGTGTTCAGTGTTACGCTGTAAGGTTGCTGTGTGTGTTCAGTGTTGTGCTGTAAGGCTGCCGTGTGTGTTCAGTGTTACGCTGTAAGGCTGCTGTGTGTGTTCAGTGTTATGCTGTAAGGCTGCTGTGTGTGTTCAGTGTTATGCTGTAAGGTTAATGTGTGTGTGTTCAGTGTTATGCTGTAAGGTTGCTGTGTGTGTTCAGTGTTATGCTGTAAGGTTGCTGTGTGTGTGTTCAGTGTTATGCTGTAAGGTTTCTGTGTGTGTGTTCAGTGTTATGCTGTAAGGTTGCTGTGTGTGTGTTCAGTGTTATACTGTAAGGTTGCTGTGTGTGTTCAGTGTTATGCTCTAAGGTTGCTGTGTGTGTTCAGTGTTATGCTGTAAGGTTGCTGTGTGTGTGTTCAGTGTTATGCTGTAAGGCTGCTGTGTTTGTGTTCAGTGTTATGCTGTAAGGTTGCTGTGTGTGTTCAGTGTTACGCTGTAAGGTTGCTGTGTGTGTTCAGTGTTGTGCTGTAAGGCTGCCGTGTGTGTTCAGTGTTACGCTGTAAGGCTGCTGTGTGTGTTCAGTGTTATGCTGTAAGGCTGCTGTGTGTGTTCAGTGTTATGCTGTAAGGTTAATGTGTGTGTGTTCAGTGTTATGCTGTAAGGTTGCTGTGTGTGTTCAGTGTTATGCTGTAAGGTTGCTGTGTGTGTGTTCAGTGTGATGCTGTAAGGTTGCTGTGTGTGTGTTCAGTGATATACTGTAAGGTTGCTGTGTGGGTTCAGTGTTACGCTGTAAGGCTGCTGTGTGTGTTCAGTGTTATGCTGTAAGGCTGCTGTGTGTGTTCAGTGTTATGCTGTAAGGTTGCTGTGTGTGTGTTCAGTGTTATGCTGTAAGGTTGCTGTGTGTGTTCAGTGTTATGCTGTAAGGTTGCTGTGTGTGTGTTCAGTGTTATGCTGTAAGGTTGCTGTGTGTGTGTTCAGTGTTATACTGTAAGGTTGCTGTGTGTGTTCAGTGTTATGCTGTAAGGTTGCGTTGTGTGTGTGTGTGTGTGTGTGTGTGTGTGTGTGTGTGTGTGTGTGTGTGTGTGTGTGTGTGTGTGTGTGTGTGTGTGTGTGTGTGTGTGTGTGTGTGTGTGTGTGTGTGTGTGTGTGTGTGTGTGTGTGTGTGAAAGTGAATGTGTTTCTGTGTGATTTTACTCTCTTGGTATTTTCTGTGGGAAGCTCTGCTCTGAATTACCTGACCTTCATTTCAACCCTCCTCATCCTCTCTCTACAGCCCCCATATACCCCACATATCCTGAACACTACAGCCCCCATAAACCCCACATATCCTGAACACTACAGCCCCCATAAACCCCACATATGCTGAACACTACAGCCCCCATAAACCCCACATATCCTGAACACTACAACCCCCATAAACTCCACATATCCTTGAACACTACAATGCTGGTCCTCGCCCTGTGGGTCTGATCACGCTGTGGGTCTGATCACGCTGTGGGTCTGATCGCGCTGTGGGTCTGATCATGCTCTGGGTCTGATCGCCCTGTGGGACTGATCCTGCTGTGGGTCTGATCGCCCTGTGGGTCTGATGGCCCTGTGGGTCTGATCGCGCTGTGGGTCTGATCGCCATGTGGGTCTGATCATGCTGTGGGTCTGATCCTGCTGTGGGTCTGATCCTGCTGTGGGTCTGATCCTGCTGTGGGTCTGATCATGCTGTGGGGTATTCATATAAAAATAGAAAACACATCAAGTTGAGAGGGCAGGTCGGCGTGAACATGTTCCAGTTTTGGGCTGACCGAAAGAAAGTCGACACTGTCCACGTGCCAGCTGGAAACAATGACCCGTGAATGTCTTTCTGGGCATGTGGGGGGGGGGTCATTATGAGGTAATGTTGAATTGCATCTGCGCTGTGCCACAGTCTTGTGTTCTTTAGGCGGAACGCACAGTTTCGGTCGAGGCTGTTTTTCTATATCGTCAAAAAGCAAACCTTTCTCAGTATCGGTGCCAGTTCTGACAGCCGATCACTTTCTTTGGTTAATTGGATTTTTGCTCTAGAACTCCAGTGTCTCAGCTGGGTATCGAACCCACAACCTATGAGTTACAGGATCTGTCTCTAACCATTATACTCCATTGCGCCCCCTGCTGTCTTGGCTAAATAGTTTTATTTTTATATATTATTTATTCGTTTTTAAAAATAATTTTGCACCCACCATGGGGCTGTCGAATTTTTCCCACAACCACGTTCATGGAGCAACCCCACTGCACACCCCACTGCACACCCACTGCACACCCTGCTGCACACCCTGCTGCACAGAACACACAGGTATCTTACCTCAGTGCAAACCCCACTGCACAGGGCACACAGGTATCTTACCTCAGTGCAAACCTCACTGCACAGGACACACAGGTATCTTACCTCAGTGCAAACCCCACTGCACAGGACACACAGGTATCTTACCTCAGTGCAAACCTCACTGCACAGGACACACAGGTATCTTACCTCAGTGCAAACCTCACTGCACAGGACACACAGGTATCTTACCTCAGTGCAAACCCCACTGCACAGGACACACAGGTATCTTACCTCAGTGCAAACCCCACTGCACAGGACACACAGGTATCTTACCTCAGTGCAAACCCCACTGCACAGGACACACAGGTATCTTACCTCAGTGCAGACGCACTGCACAGGACACACAGGTATCTTACCTCAGTGCAAACCCCACTGCACAGGACACACAGGTATCTTACCTCAGTGCAAACCCACTGCACAGGACACACAGGTATCTTACCTCAGTGCAAACCCCACTGCACAGGACACACAGGTATCTTACCTCAGTGCAAACCCCACTGCACAGGACACACAGGTATCTTACCTCAGTGCAAACCCCACTGCACAGGACACACAGGTATCTTACCTCAGTGCAAACCCCACTGCACAGGACACACAGGTATCTTACCTCAGTGCAGACGCACTGCACAGGACACACAGGTATCTTACCTCAGTGCAAACCCACTGCACAGGACACACAGGTATCTTACCTCAGTGCAACAAGAGAGGTTCTGCTTAATAGCTCCCTCTAGCTGCCGTGGTTGTTAGCGCAGGTTAGGGTTGTACAGGGTGTTCCAAGTGTTGCTCCCCCCACAAAGGTCCAGTTGGGGATGGGGGCTGTTCCTCTGTTCAGGATGGGGATATGGGGACTGTTCCTCTGTTCAGGACGGGTATGATGGGGATATGGGGGCTGTTCCTCTGTTCAGGACGGGTATGATGGGGATATGGGGGCTGTTCCTCTGTTCAGGACGGGTATGATGGGGATATGGGGGCTGTTCCTCTGTTCAGGACGGGTATGATGGGGATATGGGGGCTGTTCCTCTGTTCAGGACGGGTATGATGGGGATATGGGGGCTGTTCCTCTGTTCAGGACGGGTATGATGGGGATATGGGGGCTGTTTCCATTAGGAAGGGGCAGTTGAGGGGTGCAGAGCTGGAGAAAGTGTGGGAACGGACAAGTTGTTTCACATTTCACTCGGCAGATAGTGGAGTGTGTGTGTGCCTGTGTATGCTCTGTGCTTATAAAATGAACAGAACACAGTTGTGACTGTAGCCAGTTTATTTCAATAGGCGTTTTATGCGTAATCTGTATGTGGTTTTAGTGGTTTTATGCGTAATCTGTATGTGGTTTTAGTGGTTTTATGCGTAATCTGTATGTGGTTTTGCGCGAAATTTGTTAGTGGATTTGTGTGTAATTTGTATGTGGTTGATGTAGAAGTGCATTTCACTGCGTATTGTTTTGTGGCAAGTGCTATGTTGAATTTCCTTGTTTTTTTTGTTGTATTTGTTACACACTTGGATTGTAAATCACAAAATATCTCTTTCAGGCTTATAAAAACTGAAGTGAATTGAGAGCTCAATGTGTGAACAGTTTTCTGTGTGTACCTGTCTTCAAATGTTACAGCCATCTAGACTGACTCCCCTTTTTCTCTCTGTAGGGAAGACATGTCAAAACTGGGCAGCTGGCGGCCATCAAGGTCATGGATGTTACAGAGGTAAAGGCCCATTTTCCCAGAATGCATTGTTGTGGAGCTGGATTACTTTGTGTTTTTAGTGCTAAACCTAAAGTTTGAGAGGATCAGTTTTGTGCTCATTTTCACTGGGACAATTCTCTCATCAAAAAAAAAGTATTTATTTTGCTGCATTTGTGCTGCAATAAGGACAAAGAACAAGACCCTCAAATTTAAGCTTAAATACTCTCAAAATTCAGTGCTCAGCTGACTTTAACCTCATGTTCATGGTTTCATTCTGAATCCAATGTGCTGGAGTACAGAGCCAAAACAATACAATTGTCACTGTCCAAATACTAATGGACGACACTGTCAGTGAAAGTCTCCTTTAACACAAAAGTGCATTTAGGATGCTCAGCCTTCCTGAGAGCAGCTCTGCAGTGTTAACAGCCCTTACTGTGCTCCTGAGAGCAGCTCTGTGGTGTTAACAGCCCTTACTGTGCTCCTGAGAGCAGCTCTGCAGTGTTAACGGCCCTTACTGTGCTCCTGAGAGGAACTCTGCAGTGTTAACAGCCCTTACTGTGCTCCTGAGAGCAGCTCTGCAGTGTTAACAGCCCTTACTGTGCTCCTGAGAGCAGCTATGTGGTGTTAACAGCCTTACTGTGCTCCTGAGAGGAACTCTGCAGTGTTAACAGCCCTTACTGTGCTCCTGAGAGGAACTCTGCAGTGTTAACAGCCCTTACTGTGCTCCTGAGAGCAGCTCTGCAGTGTTAACAGCCCTTACTGTGCTCCTGAGAGGAACTCTGCAGTGTTAACAGCCCTTACTGTGCTCCTGAGAGGAACTCTGCAGTGTTAACGGCCCTTACTGTGCTCCTGAGAGGAACTCTGCAGTGTTAACAGCCCTTACTGTGCTCCTGAGAGGAACTCTGCAGTGTTAACAGCCCTTACTGTGCTCCTGAGAGGAACTCTGCAGTGTTAACAGCCCTTACTGTGCTCCTGAGAGCAGCTCTGTGGTGTTAACAGCCCTTACTGTGCTCCTGAGAGGAACTCTGCAGTGTTAACGGCCCTTACTGTGCTCCTGAGAGCAGCTCTGCAGTGTTAACAGCCCTTACTGTGCTCCTGAGAGCAGCTCTGCAGTGTTAACAGCCCTTACTGTGCTCCTGAGAGGAACTCTGCAGTGTTAACAGCCCTTACTGTGCTCCTGAGAGCAGCTCTGTGGTGTTAACAGCCCTTACTGTGCTCCTGAGAGGAACTCTGCAGTGTTAACAGCCCTTACTGTGCTCCTGAGAGTAGCTCTGTGGTGTTAACAGCCCTTACTGTGCTCCTGAGAGCAGCTCTGTGGTGTTAACAGCCCTTACTGTGCTCCTGTGAGTAGCTCTGCAGTGATAACAGCCCTTACTGTGCTCCTGTGAGTAGCTCTGCAGTGTTAACAGCCCTTACTGTGCTCCTGTGAGTAGCTCTGCAGTGTTAACAGCCCTTACTGTGCTCATGAGAGCAGCTCTGTGGTGTTAACAGCCCTTACTGTGCTCCTGAGAGCAGCACTGTGGTGTTTACAGCCCTTACTGTGCTCCTGAGAGGAGCTCTGCAGTGTTAACAGCCCTTACTGTGCTCCTGAGAGCAGCTCTGTGGTGTTAACAGCCCTTACTGTGCTCCTGAGAGGAGCTCTGCAGTGTTAACAGCCCTTACTGTGCTCCTGAGAGCAGCTCTGTGGTGTTAACAGCCCTTACTGTGCTCCTGAGAGGAGCTCTACAGTGTTAACTGTTGGCTACACTGTTAAGCATTAACCAGGCAGCAAGAAGCAGAAATTTGGCCTTTTCTTCCCCTAAAGTGCCCACTACTCCCCCAATGTGCAAGTGGAACAGATTTTCTTACTCAAATCAGTCCTTCGCTCAAAGTCCATATTGTTATTATTTATTATATAAAGTCCATATTGTTATTATTTATTATATAAAGTCCATATTGTTATTATTTATTATATAAAGTCCATATTGTTATTATTTATTATATAAAGTCCATATTGTTATTATTTATTATATAAAGTCCATATTGGGGCGAATTTGAATTCGCTTTTTTAAAAAGGCCCCTGGGGGTCAGAATGGAGAAAAAAAACAAAAAAACTTACACTTACAGGCAGTTTACACTTACAGGCAGTTTACACTTACAGGCATTTTACACTTACAGGCAGTTTACACTTACAGGCAGTTTACACTTACAGGCATTTTACACTTACAGGCAGTTTACACTTACAGGCAGTTTACACTTACAGGCATTTCACACTTACAGGCATTTCACACTTACAGGCAGTTTACACTTACAGGCATTTTACACTTACAGGCATTTTACACTTACAGGCAGTTTACACTTACAGGAATTTTACACTTACAGGCATTTTACACTTACAGGCATTTTACACTTACAGGCAGTTTACACTTACAGGCATTTTATACTTAGTCATTTTACACTTACAGGCATTTTACACTTACAGGCAGTTTACACTTACAGGCATTTTACACTTACAGGCATTTTACACTTACAGGCAGTTTACACTTACAGGCAGTTTACACTTACAGGCATTTTACACTTACAGGCATTTTACACTTACAGGCAGTTTACACTTACAGGCATTTTACACTTACAGGCATTTTACACTTAGAGGCATTTTACACTTACAGGCAGTTTACACTTACAGGCATTTTACACTTACAGGCATTTTACACTTACAGGCAGTTTACACTTACAGGCATTTTACACTTACAGGCATTTTACACTTACATGCATTTTACACTTACAGGCAGTTTACACTTACAGGCATTTTACACTTACAGGCATTTTACACTTACAGGCATTTTACACTTACAGGCATTTTACACTTACAGGCAGTTTACACTTACAGGCAGTTTACACTTACAGGCATTTTACACTTACAGGCATTTTACACTTACAGGCAGTTTACACTTACAGGCAGTTTACACTTACAGGCATTTTACACTTACAGGCATTTTACACTTACAGGCAGTTTACACTTACAGGCAGTTTACACTTACATGCATTTTACACTTACAGGCATTTTACACTTACAGGCAGTTTACACTTACAGGCATTTTACACTTACAGGCAGTTTACACTTACAGGCATTTTACACTTACAGGCATTTTACACTTACAGGCAGTTTACACTTACAGGCATTTTACACTTACAGGCAGTTTACACTTACAGGCAGTTTACACTTACAGGCATTTCACACTTACAGGCATTTCACACTTACAGGCAGTTTACACTTACAGGCAGTTTACACTTACAGGCATTTCACACTTACAGGCATTTCACACTTACAGGCAGTTTACACTTACAGGCATTTCACACTTACAGGCATTTTACACTTACAGGCAGTTTACACTTACAGGCATTTCACACTTACAGGCATTTCACACTTACAGGCATTTTACACTTACAGGCATTTTACACTTACAGGCATTTTATATCAAGTATTGGTTTTGGCCCAAATTTAAGAATTAGATTTTTTTTTAAAATTTTTACAGCAAATTATTCAGACATGCATAGTTATATAGTGTTATACAGACTGTTTGTAGATGGAACTTCAAGCGAAACTGCCCTCCTTATACACACACACACACACACACACACACAGCCATTTCTCTCCTAAAATACTAACTTATTTCCGTGGTATGAATGATTTGATAATGGGACGTTCTGAGTTTTACCTCTCTGGAAAGCACTGTGATATTAACACAACTTTACTTTATTAAAGAGTGTGCTGTACAGGCGAGCTTCCTGCTGCATGCATCTTTCATTTCATAATCTATTCATGCCCCTGGACCTTTACTCCAGTGATGCAGGTTAACGGCCCTCACCTGTCAGAAACATCCACATTAATATCCTATGTAAGACGACGCAGCTCAAGCCCTGTAGGGGAGGGCCGGTGATTCTGGTGTTATGGCCATCACCTCTGTATATTGGTCAGAACACGGAAGGAGCAGGACTTCTAGGGTTTAAGTGTGTGTGGTCTAGAGGAGGACAGGGATGTACATTAATACAGGCAGAAAGGATACCAGCAGGATGTGGACATTTGCTAATATTACCATTCCTGCTACTACTGAACAACGTATTGTTAACTATGAGCTTAGATAGCAGAGCACAAGCTAGGTTACACATTTCCATTACTGTATGTGCTTGTTTACAGTATTAATGACAATGACTCTATCAATCACTCTTTGCCTGCACTTTTAAGTCTGCTGATTGGCTGACACGGCATAAGTTTAATGTGTGACAGGGGCATGATACTCATGAAAGGTAACAAACATGTCCGGGGCAGCATCTCTCCTCGAGCCCCTTGAACAGCCCCAGAGTCAGCTGAGTTCTGTGTGTCACCTTATCTGCTTTTCAGTTAACAAATCTGAGGCCACCTTGCATGGGAGGACCAATCAGCTATTTGGCCACGCTCACATCCTGGCCTCTGATTGGCTGTACTGGGGCTGTTGTCTCTCAGACTGGCAGGCCATGTCTCATGTATTTTTGGGCCTAAAAGATGATTTCAGTTCCCACCTACAGTTTTATTCTGTGATAAAGATGTACCTGTGTGGGTTTTACCTGTGAACCCTGTGTGGGGTTCACCTGTGCAGGTGGAAACACAAGCAGTGAAACTAAGAGCTGAAATCCACAAATATTACATTATATTACATTACATTACATGATTCAGTCGGCATTACAGTCTACCATGGCTCACTAGCGAACCCTGCTGGTCAGCCTGCTAAACTGCATGTGAAGTGTGTTCCTCTGGCTCTGTAGGTTTGACAGTACAGTGAGCGCTTAGCAACACAGAGCAGGGGGAAGCTGCTCATGACAGACAGGACCATGAACACTGTGAGAATATTATCTCTAATATTACCTCATCATTATATAATATCCATGCAATAACAACCACGATCACAATCTTGGAAAAAATGTTATCTGTCCTGTGGCCTTTAGCCTGTATTCCACTGCAGCTTCTTAGACTGTATATAGAACAGGATAATTATACAGTGATCCTTTCTCTTTCTTTCTCTCCCTCCTTTATCTGCTTTGCCTCTCTCTCTCTCTCTCTCTCTCTCAGTGATTATCTACTGACTGTATTTTGTGATGGCGTTTGTGTGGTTCCTGCTCACTTGTTAAATTTGACTTGATCTGCCTGTGAAAGGTTGTTCAGTAAAGTTTAAATTCTCTTTCTCTCTCTGTCCTTCCTCCCTCTCTCTCTCCCCCTCTCTTCTGCCTCTCTCGTCTGCTATGTGTGTTTTTAGGATGAAGAGGAGGAAATTAAATTGGAGATTAATATGCTTAAGAAGTATTCCCATCACAGAAACATCGCCACCTACTATGGGGCTTTCATCAAGAAGAGCCCCCCAGGACATGATGACCAGCTATGGGTGAGTGAACCCCCCAATAAGCAGCTATGGGTGAGTGAACCCCCCAATAAGCAGCTATGGGTGAGTGAACCCCCCAATAAGCAGCTATGGGTGAGTGAACCCCCCAATAAGCAGCTATGGGTGAGTGAACCCCTCAATAAGCAGCTATGGGTGAGTGAACCCCACAATAAGCAGCTATGGGTGAGTGAACCCCCCAATAACCAGCTATGGGTGAGTGAACCCCTCAATAAGCAGCTATGGGTGAGTGAACCCCCCAATAACCAGCTATGGGTGTGTGAACCCCCCAATGAGCAGCTATGGGTGAGTGAACCCCCCATTAACCGGCTATGGGTGAGTGAACCCCCCAATAACCAGCTATGGGTGAGTGAACCCCCCAATAAGCAGCTATGGGTGAGTGAACCCCCCAATAAGCAGCTATGGGTGAGTGAACCCCCAATAAGCAGCTATGGGTGAGTGAACCCCTCAATAAGCAGCTATGGGTGAGTGAACCCCACAATAAGCAGCTATGGGTGAGTGAACCCCCCAATAACCAGCTATGAGTGAGTGAACCCCTCAATAACCAGCTATGGGTGAGTGAACCCCCCAATAAGCAGCTATGGGTGAGTGAACCCCTCAATAACCAGCTATGGGTGAGTGAACCCCCCAATAACCAGCTATGGGTGAGTGAGCCCCCCAATAACCAGCTATGGGTGAGTGAACCCCTCAATAACCAGCTATGGGTGAGTGAACCCCTCAATAACCAGCTATGGGTGAGTGAACCCCCCAATAAGCAGCTATGGGTGAGTGAACCCCACAATAAGCAGCTATGGGTGAGTGAACCCCCCAATAACCAGCTATGGGTGAGTGAACCCCCCAATAAGCAGCTATGGGTGAGTGAACCCCTCAATAACCAGCTATGGGTGAGTGAACCCCTCAATAACCAGCTATGGGTGAGTGAACCCCCCAATAACCAGCTATGGGTGAGTGAACCTCCCAATAACCAGCTATGGGTGAGTGAGCCCCCCAATAACCAGCTATGGGTGAGTGAACCCCCCAATAACCAGCTATGGGTGAGTGAACCCCCCAATAAGCAGCTATGGGTGAGTGAACCCCCCAATAACCAGCTATGGGTGAGTGAGCCCCCCAATAAGCAGCTATGGGTGAGTGAACCCCCCAATAACCAGCTATGGGTGAGTGAACCCCCCAATAACCAGCTATGGGTGAGTGAACCCCTCAATAAGCAGCTATGGGTGAGTGAACCCCCCAATAACCAGCTATGGGTGAGTGAGCCCCCCAATAAGCAGCTATGGGTGAGTGAACCCCCCAATAACCAGCTATGGGTGAGTGAACCTCCCAATAACCAGCTATGGGTGAGTGAACCCCTCAATAAGCAGCTATGGGTGAGTGAACCCCCCAATAACCAGCTATGGGTGAGTGAGCCCCCCAATAACCAGCTATGGGTGAGTGAACCCCCCAATAACCAACTATGGGTGAGTGAACCCCTCAATAAGCAGCTATGGGTGAGTGAACCCCACAATAACCAGCTATGGGTGAGTGAACCCCCCATTAACCAGCTATGGGTGAGTGAACCCCCCATTAACCAGCTATGGGTGAGTGAACCCCTCAATAAGCAGCTATGGGTGAGTGAACCCCCCATTAACCAGCTATGGGTGAGTGAACCCCCCAATAACCAGCTATGGGTGAGTGAGCCCCCCAATAACCAGCTATGGGTGAGTGAACCCCTCAATAAGCAGCTATGGGTGAGTGAACCCCCCATTAACCAGCTATGGGTGAGTGAACCCCCCAATAACCAGCTATGGGTGAGTGAACCCCCCAATAAGCAGCTATGGGTGAGTGAACCCCTCAATTACCAGCTATGGGTGAGTGAACCCCCCAATAACCAGCTATGGGTGAGTGAGCCCCCCAATAAGCAGCTATGGGTGAGTGAACCCCCCAATAACCAGCTATGGGTGAGTGAGCCCCCCAATAACCAGCTATGGGTGAGTGAACCCCTCAATAACCAGCTATGGGTGAGTGAGCCCCCCAATAAGCAGCTATGGGTGAGTGAACCCCCCAATAAGCAGCTATGGGTGAGTGAACCCCCCAATAACCAGCTATGGGTGAGTGAGCCCCCCAATAAGCAGCTATGGGTGAGTGAACCCCCCAATAAGCAGCTATGGGTGAGTGAGCCCCCCATTAACCAGCTATGGGTGAGTGAACCCCTCAATAAGCAGCTATGGGTGAGTGAACCCCCCATTAACCAGCTATGGGTGAGTGAACCCCCCAATAACCAGCTATGGGTGAGTGAGCCCCCCAATAACCAGCTATGGGTGAGTGAACCCCTCAATAAGCAGCTATGGGTGAGTGAACCCCCCATTAACCAGCTATGGGTGAGTGAACCCCCCAATAACCAGCTATGGGTGAGTGAACCCCCCAATAAGCAGCTATGGGTGAGTGAACCCCTCAATAACCAGCTATGGGTGAGTGAACCCCCCAATAACCAGCTATGGGTGAGTGAGCCCCCCAATAAGCAGCTATGGGTGAGTGAGCCCCCCAATAAGCAGCTATGGGTGAGTGAACCCCCCAATAACCAGCTATGGGTGAGTGAGCCCCCCAATAACCAGCTATGGGTGAGTGAACCCCCCAATAAGCAGCTATGGGTGAGTGAACCCCCCAATAACCAGCTATGGGTGAGTGAGCCCCCCAATAACCAGCTATGGGTGAGTGAACCCTCCATTAACCAGCTATGGGTGAGTGAACCCCCCAATAACCAGCTATGGGTGAGTGAACCCCCCAATAAGCAGCTATGGGTGAGTGAACCCCTCAATAACCAGCTATGGGTGAGTGAACCCCCCAATAACCAGCTATGGGTGAGTGAGCCCCCCAATAAGCAGCTATGGGTGAGTGAGCCCCCCAATAAGCAGCTATGGGTGAGTGAGCCCCCCAATAAGCAGCTATGGGTGAGTGAACCCCCCAATAAGCAGCTATGGGTGAGTGAACCCCCCATTAACCAGCTATGGGTGAGTGAACCCCTCAATAACCAGCTGTGTATGTGTTTGTTGGTAATGAACTCTCTCTCTCTCTGACTGTAGTTGGTGATGGAGTTCTGTGGAGCAGGATCTATCACAGACTTGGTGAAGAACACAAAAGGGAACACGTTGAAGGAGGACTGGATCGCCTACATCTCCAGAGAGATCCTTCGTGTGAGTGCCCTCGTCTCATCTCCTAATCTCTCTCCTATATCTCTCTCTCTCTCCCTCTTATTTCTCCTTCCTCCTTTTCCTCTCTAGGGGCTGGCCCACTTGCACGCTCACCATGTCATCCATCGTGACATCAAGGGTCAGAACGTACTGCTGACCGAGAACGCCGAGGTCAAACTGGGTGAGTGACCGCTTGCCCATTGCAAACAGAACCATGTAAAACACTTATCTCTATTTCATATGTTTAAATCAGAAAGCACGGCCATAATAAAGACATTTCATAAAAATTAAGTATTTATAGAAGATGTTTGTAAATGTTCACAGATGTTTGTGTAAACTGGCTCAGTGTTAGTGTAGACTGGTTGGGAATGACGTGTGGGCTTGTCCTGGTTGGGAATGACGTGTGGACGTGTCCTGGTTGGGAATGACGTGTGGGCGTGTCCTGGTTGGGAATGACGTGTGGGCGTGTCCTGGTTGGGAATGACATGTGGGCATGTCCTGGTTGGGAATGACGTGTGGGCGTGTCCTTGTTGGGAATGACATGTGGGCGTGTCTTGCAGTGGACTTTGGTGTGAGTGCACAGCTGGACCGGACAGTGGGCCGGAGAAACACCTTCATCGGCACGCCCTACTGGATGGCCCCTGAGGTCATCGCCTGTGACGAGAACCCAGACGCCACATACGACTACCGCGTAAGAAAGAGAACACACGCACGCACGCACACGACTACCGCGTAAGAAAGAGAACGCACGCACGCACGCACACGACTACCGCGTAAGAAACGCACGCACGCACACGACTACCGCGTAAGAAAGAGAACGCACGCACGCACGCACACGACTACCGCGTAAGAAACGCATGCACGCACACGACTACCGCGTAAGAAAGAGAACGCACGCACGCACGCACACACGACTACCGCGTAAGAAAGAGAACGCACGCACGCACGCACACACGACTACCGCGTAAGAAAGAGAACGCACGCACGCACGCACACGACTACCGCGTAAGAAACGCACGCACGCACACACACGACTACCGCGTAAGAAAGAGAACGCACACACGCACACACGACTACCGCATAAGAAACGCACGCACACACACACGCACGCGACTACCGCATGAGAAGCGCACGCACGCACACGACTACCGCATAAGAACCACACACACGCACACACACATACGACTACTGCATAAGAACCGCATGCACACATACGACTACCGCTTAAGAACCGCACGCACAGAGTACCGCGTAAGAACCGCACGTGTGTGTGATACTGTCTCTTCTACCTGTGTGTGTTATACTGTCTCCTACCTGTGTGTGTTATACTGTCTCCTTCCTGTGTGTGTTATACTGTCTCCTACCTGTGTGTGTTATACTGTCTCCTTCCTGTGTGTGTGATACTGTCTCATACCTGTGTGTAATGCACTCTCCTACCTGTGTGTAATGCACTCTCATACCTGTGTGTAATGCACTCTCCTACCTGTGTGTGATGCACTCTCATACCTGTGTGTAATGCACTCTCATACCTGTGTGTAATGCACTCTCATACCTGTGTGTAATGCACTCTCCTACCTGTGTGTGATGGCATCTCTGTTCTCTTGCAGAGTGACTTGTGGTCGTGTGGTATTACAGCCATTGAAATGGCGGAGGGAGCTCCTCGTAAGTACAGCCCTGTGAGCTGTCTGTCTGTCTCTCTCTCTGTCTGTGTCTCTGTCTGTCTGTCAGTCTGTCTCTCTCTCTCTCTCTGTCTGTGTTTCAGAGCTCTTTCCTCCCTCTCTCCCTCTTCTGTGTTTCAGAGCTCTTTCCTCCCTCTCTCCCTCTCTTCTGTGTTTCAGAGCTCTTTCCTCCCTCTCTCTCTCCCTCTCTTCTGTGTTTCAGAGCTCTTTCCTCCCTCTCTCCCTCTCTTCTGTCTTCTCCCTGTACATCCGTTTGATCTCTCTCCTGCTTTCCCAGCTCCTGTCTGTCACTCCCTCTCAGCTTATCTGTGTGCGTTTGCTCTGGTCTTCTGCCTGTTGATCTGTGTGTGTTTGCTCTTGTCTTGCAGCTCTCTGTGACATGCACCCAATGAGAGCCCTTTTCCTCATTCCCAGAAACCCTCCCCCGAGACTCAAGTCTAAGAAGTGGTGAGTGAGCTGCAGTTCTAATCCAGCAAGCCAGTGATGCTGTGGTTGGGCAAGACCAATAGCTCAGTTTTGACTGGTTGAAACCTCTAGCTGCACAGCTGTGATTGGTTGAGACTGCCATCTTAGCTCAGTCAGTGACACTCCACCTCCTACATCTTGCTTTTAAATATTCTACACATATCACACTGCCTGCTAAATATTTAAAGGTTAATTTTTCCACACTAAATTTTTAAAATATGTTGTTCTTAGTCCTTATTGTAGTATAAATGTACCAGAGTATGTACATCTTTGTAGCTATAAGAAATATTATAGCGAAGGCAAATATAAAGACAGCTTTCCTTCAGCTGTCTGAAGCTACAGTCACCTGTAATGCGTTTTGGGGTCAGGCTAGTCTCTGTTTGGGATGAACTATCATGGGTTCTGCATATTTGTGGGTTCTGCATATTTGTTCTCCATTGAATGCTTTAATGGCTGTCAATCAGTGATAGTGCATCAGGGAAATGCTGAAGTTCTTGTATTTGTATATTGTATTTGCTTCCACATCATGGTGCAATTTTCTTGACTTTTGAAATAATCCACGTGTCATATTTTGCTTTTGCAACCCATAATTTTTTAACTGCACAATTCTTCAGTCCTTTTTGTTCTTTTTTTTTTGTTTGTTTGTTTTTTTAAAGCTTTTTTTTTAATCATTAAGTCCTTTTTGTTCTGCATATCAACACTGTTTCTGCTTTATAGAAACACTTTCAGAACAGGCTCTCTGTATTCACAATTACCACAGTCCGTATTTTACTGCATTAAATTCACTCAAAATGTTGGCATACTTTCTTTTGAATCCAACATTTGACTGGCTTTTGCATATGGCCACTAGCATAAGGACAATGCTGTGTGGAGTTGGGTAGAGGGGGTATACCTGTCTCTGTTACTCCTGCCAAGGCCCTGTCCTTTCTGCTGGGCCTCTGTAGAGACTAAGGTGAGGTCTGCCACTGTACCCTAGAGCAAGGTATGCACATTTCTTCAGTAAATGTCAAGCAGTGTAAATGATTGTCACCAATTTCGGCAGGAAGTGGTTTAGTTACCTGTTACAGGTAAAATAATGGTTGTGTAGTAAATAAAGTGTAGTATAATGGTTAAGGAACTGGACTTGTAACCAAAAGGTTGCAGGTTCGATTCCCAGGTAGGACACTGCCGTTGTACCCTTGAGCAAGGTACTTAACCTGAATTGCTTCAGTATATATCCACCTGTATAAATGGATAATATGTAACAAATGCTAAAAAGTTGTGTAAGTCGCTCTGGATAAGAGTGTCTGCTAAATGCCTGTAATGTAAAAAAAAAAAAAGAAAAAAAAAAAAAAAGGTTTATTTGCATTAATTTCGTTTTTTTACAGTGACATTTTAAAATAATCTGATCAGACAATATACCATTTGTAAGTGTTAAAACTCACAATTCTATCTCTATAAACTATTTTACGATCCCGAAACCTCAACAACGGTTCCATATTTTGTAACATTACACAAAACAGGCTCGATTAAAACGACTCCATACGTTACATGTGTTCCACAGAAATCTACAGAAGACAAGAATAATGGTAAAGTCAGTATCTTTTTCCCGGCAAAAAAAAAAGGCGAATCTTTTAGGCAAGAAAGAAACATTCACTTCCATTGTGTTTGAGCTTCTGCTACTTTGTTTCAGTAAGTAGTACTTACAGTAATTCTGACTCTTGGAAAACAAACTCCCAAGGGTTACTTTATCTTACAGAAAAGACCAGGATTATTCCTGTAGCTAGTCAGAGGGGTTCAAGAACAGTTTTTTAAGCATTTTATTTTTGGGCTTGTGTTCAAAAAAAGGTGGTGCTAGAGAAGGGGTTAAGCACACTCTGGTTCGTTATTAGTTTCCTGTCGTTTGTGACAGAGGCTTTATTCTTAAACGTAAAGGATGGGTAAAGGTGTGTAAAGGATGGGTAAAGGTGTGTAAAGGATGGGTAAAGGTGTGTAAAGGATGGGTAAAGGTGTGTAAAGGATGGGTAAAGGTGTGTAAAGGATGGGTAAAGGTGTGTAAAGGATGGGTAAAGGTGTGTAAAGGATGGGTAAAGGTGTGTAAAGGATGGGTAAAGGTGTGTAAAGGATGGGTAAAGGTGTGTAAAGGATGGGTAAAGGTGTGTAAAGGATGGGTAAAGGTGTGTAAAGGATGGGTAAAGGTGGGTAAAGGATGGGTAAAGGTGTGTAAAGGATGGGTAAAGGTGTGTAAAGGATGGGTAAAGGTGTGTAAAGGATGGGTAAAGGTGTGTAAAGGATGGGTAAAGGTGTGTAAAGGATGGGTAAAGGTGTGTAAAGGATGGGTAAAGGTGTGTAAAGGATGGGTAAAGGTGTGTAAAGGATGGGTAAAGGTGTGTAAAGGATGGGTAAAGGTGTGTAAAGGATGGGTAAAGGTGTGTAAAGGATGGGTAAAGGTGTGTAAAGGATGGGTAAAGGTGTGTAAAGGATGGGTAAAGGTGTGTAAAGGATGGGTAAAGGTGTGTAAAGGTTGGGTAAAGGTGGGTAAAGGTGTGTAAAGGATGGGTAAAGGATGGGTAAAGGTGTGTAAAGGATGGGTAAAGGTGTGTAAAGGATGGGTAAAGGTGTGTAAAGGATGGGTAAAGGTGTGTAAAGGATGGGTAAAGGTGTGTAAAGGATGGGTAAAGGTGTGTAAAGGATGGGTAAAGGTGTGTAAAGGATGGGTAAAGGTGTGTAAAGGATGGGTAAAGGTGTGTAAAGGATGGGTAAAGGATGGGTAAAGGTGTGTAAAGGATGGGTAAAGGTGGGTAAAGGATGGGTAAAGGTGTGTAAAGGATGGGTAAAGGTGTGTAAAGGATGGGTAAAGGTGTGTAAAGGATGGGTAAAGGTGTGTAAAGGATGGGTAAAGGTGTGTAAAGGATGGGTAAAGGTGTGTAAAGGATGGGTAAAGGTGTGTAAAGGATGGGTAAAGGTGTGTAAAGGATGGGTAAAGGTGTGTAAAGGTGTGTAAAGGATGGGTAAAGGTGTGTAAAGGATGGGTAAAGGATGGGTAAAGGTGTGTAAAGGATGGGTAAAGGTGGGTAAAGGATGGGTAAAGGTGTGTAAAGGATGGGTAAAGGTGTGTAAAGGATGGGTAAAGGTGTGTAAAGGATGGGTAAAGGTGTGTAAAGGATGGGTAAAGGTGTGTAAAGGATGGGTAAAGGTGTGTAAAGGATGGGTAAAGGTGTGTAAAGGATGGGTAAAGGTGTGTAAAGGTGTGTAAAGGATGGGTAAAGGTGTGTAAAGGTGTGTAAAGGTGTGTAAAGGATGGGTAAAGGTGTGTAAAGGATGGGTAAAGGTGGGTAAAGGATGGGTAAAGGTGGGTAAAGGATGGGTAAAGGTGTGTAAAGGATGGGTAAAGGTGTGTAAAGGATGGGTAAAGGTGTGTAAAGGATGGGTAAAGGTGTGTAAAGGATGGGTAAAGGTGGGTAAAGGATGGGTAAAGGTGTGTAAAGGATGGGTAAAGGTGTGTAAAGGATGGGTAAAGGTGTGTAAAGGATGGGTAAAGGTGTGTAAAGGATGGGTAAAGGTGTGTAAAGGTGTGTAAAGGATGGGTAAAGGTGTGTAAAGGATGGGTAAAGGTGTGTAAAGGATGGGTAAAGGTGTGTAAAGGATGGGTAAAGGTGTGTAAAGGATGGGTAAAGGTGTGTAAAGGATGGGTAAAGGATGGGTAAAGGTGTGTAAAGGATGGGTAAAGGTGTGTAAAGGATGGGTAAAGGTGTGTAAAGGATGGGTAAAGGTGTGTAAAGGATGGGTAAAGGTGTGTAAAGGATGGGTAAAGGTGTGTAAAGGATGGGTAAAGGTGTGTAAAGGATGGTAAAGGTGTGTAAAGGATGGGTAAAGGTGCGTAAAGGATGGGTAAAGGTGCGTAAAGGATGGGTAAAGGTGCGTAAAGGATGGGTAAAGGTGCGTAAAGGATGGGTAAAAGGTGCGTAAAGGATGGGTAAAGGTGCGTAAAGGATGGGTAAAGGTGTGTAAAGGATGGGTAAAGGTGTGTAAAGGATGGGTAAAGGTGTGTAAAGGATGGGTAAGGTGTGTAAAGGATGGGTAAAGGTGTGTAAAGGATGGGTAAAGGTGTGTAAAGGATGGGTAAAGGATGGGTAAAGGTGTGTAAAGGATGGGTAAAGGTGTGTAAAGGATGGGTAAAGGTGTGTAAAGGATGGGTAAAGGTGTGTAAAGGATGGGTAAAGGATGGGTAAAGGTGTGTAAAGGATGGGTAAAGGTGTGTAAAGGATGGGTAAAGGTGTGTAAAGGATGGGTAAAGGTGTGTAAAGGATGGGTAAAGGTGTGTAAAGGTGTGTAAAGGATGGGTAAAGGTGTGTAAAGGTGTGTAAAGGTGTGTAAAGGATGGGTAAAGGTGTGTAAAGGATGGGTAAAGGTGTGTAAAGGATGGGTAAAGGTGTGTAAAGGATGGGTAAAGGTGCGTAAAGGATGGGTAAAGGTGCGTAAAGGATGGGTAAAGGTGTGTAAAGGATGGGTAAAGGTGTGTAAAGGATGGGTAAAGGTGTGTAAAGGATGGGTAAAGGTGTGTAAAGGATGGGTAAAGGTGTGTAAAGGATGGGGTAAAGGCGTGTAAAGGATGGGTAAAGGCGTGTAAAGGATGGGTAAAGGTGTGTAAAGGATGGGTAAAGGTGTGTAAAGGATGGGTAAAGGTGTGTAAAGGATGGGTAAAGGTGTGTAAAGGATGGGGTAAAGGTGTGTAAAGGATGGGTAAAGGTGTGTAAAGGATGGGTAAAGGTGTGTAAAGGATGGGTAAAGGTGTGTAAGGATGGGTTAAAGGAGTGTGTAAAGGATGGGTAAAGTGTGTAAAGTGTGTAAAGGATGGTGTAAAGGTGTGTAAAGGTGTGTAAAGGTGTGTAAAGGTGTGTAAAGGATGGGTAAAGGTGTGTAAAGGATGGGTAAAGGTGTGTAAAGGATGGGTAAAGGTGTGTAAAGGATGGGTAAAGGTGTGTAAAGGATGGGTAAAGGTGTGTAAAGGATGGGTAAAGGTGCGTAAAGGATGGGTAAAGGTGCGTAAAGGATGGGTAAAGGTGCGTAAAGGATGGGTAAAGGTGTGTAAAGGATGGGTAAAGGTGTGTAAAGGATGGGTAAAGGTGTGTAAAGGATGGGTAAAGGTGTGTAAAGGATGGGTAAAGGTGTGTAAAGGATGGGTAAAGGTGTGTAAAGGATGGGTAAAGGTGTGTAAAGGATGGGTAAAGGTGTATTTACAAACAAAAGATAGAGTCCGCACACTGCTGTATGGGTCCCATAGAGTGTTTATTTGCACCACAAAAGATCAACGTTTCGATCAAAAAGATCTTCATCAGGATAAGGATGAGAAGGAAGTGCACCTATACATATAACCTCAGTAGGTCAGGTGAGGTGACGTGTCGGTCAGGTGAGGCAGTCAGTCATGTGATCACACACAAAAAAATAATATATGTAGAAAAACAAGTGACATATAATGTAAATACAGTACAGATGTATATATATGTATATAGAGTATATATAATACATAAAGTACATCATTTTGTTGTGACATACATCCTCCTTGGGATCTAGGATAGAAGAAGGATGTAATTGTGGTTAGTGTGATCAAAGCACAAAAACTAACAGTTAATACTGTATGAGAATCAGTTGACACAAGGTTCTCAAAAGGTGTAAATAAACAAATCATTATATTCTAAATTTCTACAAATTCAAAAAATAAAAGAATGGTCCACAGAAAAGGTTCATTGAGGCCCTTTGCTACAGTGTCCAGAGTGGAGATGTGTACTGACCGGACCGGACCGGCCTCCTCCTGCTGTTTAGGTCCAAGAAGTTGTTCAGCTTCATTGAGGGGTGCCTGGTGAAAAACTACACCCAGCGCCCCCCCCACAGAGCAGCTGCTGAAGCACCCCTTCATCCGGGACCAGCCCAACGAGAGACAGGTCCGCATCCAGCTGAAGGACCACATCGACCGGACTCGCAAGAAGAGGGGGGAGAAAGGTGAGTCACATGACCTCAGGGGTAGGGGTATAATATGCACAAGGACTGCTCATGTTCGGGGGGGAGGTTCCCATATTGACTGCGCTTGTGAGGAGTGTTGCGGGAATGTTGCAGAAACATTGACTGGATGTTACAGCAGGATTCTCTTGCCCTCCTGCAGATGAGACGGAGTATGAGTACAGCGGGAGTGAGGAAGAGGAGGAGGAGGCCCCTGAGCAAGAGGGGGAACCCCAGGTACCCCAAAACCACAGGCAGGCCTTCGCTGGGTACCCCAAAACCACAGGCAGGCCTTCGCTGGGTACCCCAAAACCACAGGCAGGCCTTCGCTGGGTACCCCAAAACCACAGGCAGGCCTTCGCTGGGTAACCCCAAAAACCGCAGGCAGGCCTTCGCTGGGTACCCCAAAACCGCAGGCAGGCCTTCGCTGGGTACCCCAAAACCACAGGCAGGCCTTCACTGGGTACCCCAAAACTGCAGGCAGGCCTTCGCTGGGTACCCCAAAACCACAGGCAGGCCTTCACTGGGTACCCCAAAACTGCAGGCAGGCCTTCGCTGGGTACCCCAAAACCGCAGGCAGGTCTTCGCTGGGTACCCCAAAACCACAGGCAGGCCTTCGCTGGGTACCCCAAAACCGCAGGCAGGCCTTCGCTGGGTACCCCAAAACCGCAGGCAGGCCTTCACTGGGTACCCCAAAAACACAGGCAGGCCTTCGCTGGGTACCCCAAAACCACAGGCAGGCCTTCGCTGGGTACCCCAAAACCACAGGCAGGCCTTCATTGGGTACCCCAAAACCGCAGGCAGGCCTTCGCTGGGTAACCCAAAACCACAAGCAGGCCTTCGCTGGGTAACCCAAAACCACAAGCAGGCCTTCGCTGGGTACCCCAAAACCACAGGCAGGCCTTCGCTAGGTACCCCAAAACCACAGACAGGCCTTCGCTGGGTACCCCAAAACCACAGACAGACCTTCACTGGGTTTCAGAATTTGTCATAATAAAAAGAAAACTGGTTGAATGCCTTTTGTATACCAAAAATAACAACCTGTTGAAATTTAGGGGCGAGTAATAAAGGTTTGGCTGACACTCTCCCTGTTGTGCCCCGCCCCCTGCCCCACCCTCCCCACAGCTCCATCGTGAACGTCCCGGGGGAGTCTACCCTGCGCAGGGACTTCATCCGCCTGCAGCAGGAGAATAAGGAGCGGTCGGAGGCGCTGAGGAGGCAGCAGCTCCTGCAGGAGCAGCAGCTCAGGGAGCAGGAGGAGTATAAGCGTCAGCTGCTGGCCGAGAGACAGAAGCGCATCGAGCAGCAGAAGGAGCAGAGGAGGCGGCTGGAGGAGGTGAGTGCTCCTCGCTGTGCCGCCCCCCCCCGCTTTACTGAACACAGGGAGAGAAGCTTACAGCAGCATCTTTACTGAACACAGGGAGAGAAGCTTACAGCAGCATCTTTACTGAACACAGGGAGAGAAGCTTACAGCAGCATCTTTACTGAACACAGGGAGAGAAGCTTACAGCAGCATCTTTACTGAACACAGGGAGAGAAGCTTACAGCAGCATCTTTACTGAACACAGGGAGAGAAGCTTACAGCAGCATCTTTACTGAACACAGGGAGAGAAGCTTACAGCAGCATCTTTACTGAACACAGGGAGAGAAGCTTACAGCAGCATCTTTACTGAACACAGGGAGAGAAGCTTACAGCAGCATCTTTACTGAACACAGGGAGAGAAGCTTACAGCAGCATCTTTACTGAACACAGGGAGAGAAGCTTACAGCAGCATCTCAGGCTATGTACAGTTACCTGCAACAGGTAAGTTAGTATGTACAGTTACCTGTGACAGGTAAGTTAGTATGTACAATTACTTGTGACAGGTAAGTTACTATGTACAGTTACCTGCGACAGGTAAGTTACTATGTACAATTACCTGTGACAGGTAAGTCAGTATGTACAATTACCTGTGACAGGTAAATTATGTACAATTACCTGTGACAGGTAAGTTACTATGTACAATAGATGTACTATGTACAATCTATACTTATAGCAACACCTCAATACAGTATGTATAAAATACTCATCTCCCCACTGGATATTATTTCCTGGTATAAATCCAGATTGTGTTTGTGACACTGTTGGGGTTCAGTTTGCAGCGGTTTGTTGGGGTTCAGTTTTCACTCTGACATGGAGTGATGCACCCTGGTGGATGTAGAGGCTGGCTGTGGATGTGCTTATAGGCATTTCTGGTGCGTGCGTTAGTGCATTTTAGACATTTGGCAGACGCTCTTATCCAGAGCGACATACATTAGTGCATTTTCCAACCTGAAACAAGTGCGTTAAAAACAACCCTAAAAGGTAAATACGAATTCAAACACCGGGCGCAGTCAGTATGATTATATATATATATATATATATTTTTTTTTTTTTTTTGGGGGGGGGGGGTGGGGGACCACACGATATCAATCATTGGCATGCACAACAGTAAGCCAATAAGTAACCTTACAAGTATTAAACTAGAAGCTACAACCACTTAAACAAGCATTTATAGGACACAATCAAGGGAGGTCACAAGGAGGTAGGGAGGGGTGGAGAGGTGCAGCTTAAAGAGGTGAGTCTTCAATCTGCGCTTGAAGGCGGTCAGACTTTCGGTTGTTCTGACCTCCACGGGGAGCTCATTCCACCACCGTGGGGCCAGGACAGACAGACGTCGAGACCGGGTGCTAGTATGAAGTGGGGGGGGTACCAGTCGTCCTGAGGAGGCTGAACGCAGGGATCTGGTAGGTGTGTAGGGTCTGATGAGCTTTTGGAGGTATGGAGGGGCTGATCCTCGGACTGCCTGGAAGGCGAGCACCAATGTTTTGAATTTGATGCGAGCCATCACAGGTAGCCAGTGGAGGTCAATGAGCAGGGGGGTGACATGGGAGTGTCGGGGGAGGTTGAAGACCAGGCGCGCTGCTGCGTTCTGGATAAGCTGAAGGGGTCTGATGCGTGTGTGTGTGTGCGTGTGTTAGTGCGTGCGTGCTTGTGTGCGTGTTTTAGTGCGTGCGTTGCGCGTGTTAGTTAGTGCATGCGTGTGTTAGTGTGTGCGTGCGAGCGAGCGAGCGAGCATTTTTGTGTCTCTTGCTGTATTAAATCCTCCCACAAGGCTACTGCTGGACAAAGTCTTCATTTATTGGCTCTGCGGGTCCAGACCTGAATAATGGAGAGAGTGTCTTGTTGCTGGGTCTCTGTTCAGGCATGACTAATGGAGAGAGAGTCTTGTTGCTGGGTCTCCCACACATACCTACTGTTCAGGCATGACTAATGGAGAGAGTGTCTTATTGCTGGGTCTCTGTTCAGGCATGACTAATGGAGAGAGAGTCTTGTTGCTGGGTCTCTGTTCAGGCATGACTAATGGAGAGAGTGTCTTGTTGCTGGGTCTCTGTTCAGGCATGACTAATGGAGAGAGTGTCTTGTTGCTGGGTCTCTGTTCAGGCATGACTAATGGAGAGAGTGTCTTGTTGCTGGGTCTCTGTTCAGACCTGACTAATGGAGAGAGTGTCTTGTTGCTGGGTCTCTGTTCAGGCATGACTAATGGAGAGAGTGTCTTGTTGCTGGGTCTCTGGTCAGGCATGACTAATGGAGAGAGTGTCTTGTTGCTGGGTCTCTGTTCAGGCATGACTAATGGAGAGAGTGTCTTGTTGCTGGGGTCTCTGTTCAGGCATGACTAATGGAGAGAGTGTCTTGTTGCTGGGTCTCTGTTCAGGCATGACTAATGGAGAGAGTGTCTTGTTGCTGGGTCTCTGTTCAGGCATGACTAATGGATAGAGAGAAGGGGAGGGAGGGAAAAGGCAAAGATGCAGAAGGAGAGGCAGGAAAAGAATAAACATTAAGTACCCCTGTTATTTTGCATATATATTCTATAACATTATTTGACTTCTATAACAACATTATTCTATAACATTTGCATTTGAACATATGTTAGGCTGGTGTTTTAATAAGGACTTCACTCATGCAGTGAATCTTAGCCTTGGAAAGTCTGAGAAACCCTGCTGTAATATAGATAATGTATTTTATTGTGGGCTAATAGTCACTGTGCATCTATTAGAATTTCAGAGTTGACACCCCTCTTGATTTTAACGGCTGAACTCTCTGTCTGACACCTGCTCTCTGTCGCCCCCTGCTGTCGGCTCACAGCAACAGCGGCGTGAGCGAGAGATGCGCAGGCAGCAGGAGCGGGAGCAGCGGAGGAGGGAGCAGGAGGAGAAGAGGCGCATGGAGGAGATGGAGCGCAGGCGCAAGGAGGAGGAGGAGCGCAGGAGGGCTGAGGAGGAGAAGAGGAGGTCTGACCGCGAGCAGGTACTGGATTAGCAGCAGGTGCTGGATTAGGCAGCAGGTACTGGGTTAGGCAGCAGGTGCTGGATTAGGCAGCAGGTACTGGATTAGGCAGCAGGTGCTGGATTAGGCAGCAGGTACTGGATTAGGCAGCAGGTGCTGGATTAGGCAGCAGGTACTGGATTAGCAGCAGGTGCTGTATTAGGCAGCAGGTACTGGATTAGGCAGCAGGTACTGGATTAGGCAGCAGGTGCTGGATTAGGCAGCAGGTACTGGATTAGGCAGCAGGTGCTGGATTAGCAGCAGGTACTGGATTAGGCAGCAGGTGCTGGATTAGGCAGCAGGTACTGGATTAAGCACAAGGTACTGGATTAGGCAGCAGGTGCTGGATTAGCAGCAGGTGCTGGATTAGGCAGCAGATGCTGGATTAGGCAGCAGGTACTGGATTAGGCAGCAGGTGCTGGATTTAGGCAGCAGGTGCTGGATTAGGCAGTAGGTGCTGGATTAGCAGCAGGTACTGGATTAAGCAGCAGGTGCTGGATTAGGCATCATGTGCTGGATTAGGCATCATGTGCTGGATTAGGCAGCAGGTGCTGGATTAGGCAGCAGGTACTGGATTAGGCAGCAGGTGCTGGATTAGCAGCAGGTGCTGGATTAGGCAGCAGGTGCTGGATTAGACAGCAGGTGCTGGATTTAGGCAGCAGGTACTGGATTAGGCAGCAGGTGCTAGATTTGGGCAGCAGGTTCTGGATTTGGCAACAGGTGCTGGATTAGGCAGCAGGTGCTGGATTTGGGCAGCAGGTACTGGATTTGGCAGCAGGTGCTGGATTAGGCAGCAGGTGCTGGATTAGGCAGCAGGTACTGGATTAGGCAGCAGGTGCTAGATTTGGGCAGCAGGTACTGGATTTGGCAACAGGTGCTGGATTAGGCAGCAGGTGCTGGATTAGGCAGCAGGTACTGGATTTGGCAACAGGTGCTGGATTAGGCAGCAGGTACTGGATTTGGCAGCAGGTGCTGGATTTGGCAGCAGGTACTGGATTAGCAGCAGGTACTGGATTAGCAGCAGGTACTGGATTAGGCAGCAGGTACTGGATTAGGCAGCAGGTGCTGGATTAGCAGCAGGTACTGGATTTGGCAGCAGGTGCTGGATTTGGCAACAGGTGCTGGATTAGCAGCAGGTACTGGATTAGCCATGGGATACCTCAGGAACAAATAGCAGGCAGAGACAAGCCTTCCAGTTAACACACACAAGGACCTGTGGTTAACTCTCTTTCAGGGGAAGGGACTTTTTTTGCCTTGTCTTACCTTTGCTCAGGTTAGCAGCAGTAGATTATTGGCCAATAATAGTAAATAATAATAATAATAAATATAGCTGCAAGCAGCGATTCCCGGGGACGGAGCGGCATGAGCAGCATTTGTCAAACACAGAGACTGCAAAATGGTAGACAACTTGAGACAGTGTTGACCCAAAAAGCAAATATTTGTTTCTAATCAGGGCTTTTGCCATTGTTGATGGTATCTAAACCCGATCCCGTAAGGGCTTGCGTATTATCGTAGATTTTTCATTTTCCTAGTAGCCGACTTCATTTTTATGGTGACATTGTGTTATGTGTGAAAACCGTAACCCGAACAGAGCTGAAGTGCACATCCTTTCTGTTGCAAATGAACCAAGAAATCTTGCCCACTAAACCGCAACAGGACAACATAGGTAGGCCTACACATAGACGGATGTTTTTGTCTGCTTTTGTGTGAGACTAGTAACAATATTTGAAAATAAATGTTAGTTCAAAACATGTAGCCAATGGCACAGTTATTAATAGATTTTTTACATTACTGCAAGAACGTGCTCTGTACCAGATCATATTTTGAGTGAATACTTTATTTTCTGTGTCTGACAAATGGATACTTGTTCCCATAGCCAACTGCATAAATGTGACCTGCGGTACATTTTTCGTTGGTCGGTAGTATCATAAGCTACTGGACCATGTCGGCGGCCTTTTACATATTTTAACTACAAGTGAAACAGTGAATAGTTAATATTGTTAAATTTCTTAGCCTTTGCAATAAAAAGGTGTTTCTTAATGTGAAAACAACATTAAAAGAAGCATAGCATTTGCACAATAGTTTTGCCAAACATTAACTCAGCCATTTGTACCAAGCAGGAATCAAACCACTGACCTCACACATGGAAAGCCAAGATTCTAACCACTAGGCCAAAGCAGTTTAACAGAAATGTGGAGGCCAAATAAGACTTTTATGTTGCGGTATCAGATTGTGTTGGCGTACTGACTTCATAATTCAAACAGTTAACAGTTTATATTATGAAATTTCTTAGCCTTTGCAATAAAAATAACTTGTTTTTTGTAAAAAGAACATTCTTAGCATGACGTGCCCATTGTGTGCCTCAAAAAAAATGTTAGGAACAGGTGGGGATCGAACCCCCAACCTACTACACGGTAGTACAATGCCTTAACCACTAAGCTACAGGAACTTTCACATTTTGTATGGTAGGTAGACTGCCTGTTGTATTTCTATAGCGCCACCACATGGATTTATTGGGTTAAAACTGCAGGGCTAAAGTCTTGATCTAATTCTCAATCAACCCACCAAGTTTCAGAACTTTGTGTCAAACGATTTTAGAATTACTAGCATTTTTATGATAAGCCACGCCCAATGCAAAATTCATTGGCTTCTCATTCGGCCATTTTTATACGAGTAATGCATGTATGAAGGGATGTGGGCTGAGTCCCTTAAACAGGTTTCGTGCAAATTGGTCAAATTCTGTAGGAGGAGTAGCATTTTAAGTGTTTTACAAAAAATGGTAATTAGCGGAAAATCTAAGATGGCAGACTTCATGGTTCCTTAGGCAAATTTGTTGGGACTTGTTTACCAAACTTTGTGACTCTAGGTGAAACGGGGCATCGGCAGTGTCAATGTCAAAATTTTGTCACGTGCACTACAGCACCACTTGGTGTTCAATTTGCGTCAATATATAGAGGATCCAAGAGTTTGGCAATCCCAACAAGCCTGCCAAGTTTGGTGATTCTCGGCCACACCAGCTCATGGGACCATAAAGTAAGGTTTGGGAGCTGTACAGGAACCATATAGGGTATACTTTATAAGCATGCAGGATCCATATAGGGTAGACTTTATAACCATGCTGGAACCATATAGGGTAGACTTTATAAGCATACAGGATCCATTTTGGGTAGACTTTATAACCATGCTGGAACCATATAGGGTAGACTTTATAAGCATACAGGATCCATATAGGGTAGACTTTATAACCATGCTGGAACCATATAGGGTAGACTTTATAAGCATACAGGATCCATATAGGGTAGACTTTATAACCATGCTGGAACCATATAGGGTAGACTTTATAACAATGCTGGAACCATATAGGGTAGACTTTATAACCATGCTGGAACCATATGGGGTAGACTTTATAACCATGCTGGAACCATATAGGGTAGACTTTATAACCATGCTGGAACCATATCGGGTAGACTTTATAACCATGCTGGAACCATATAGGGTAGACTTTATAAGCATACAGGATCCATATAGGGTAGACTTTATAACCATGCTGGAACCATATAGGGTAGACTTTATAAGCATACAGGATCGATATAGGGTAGACTTTATAACCATGCTGGAACCATATAGGGTAGACTTTATAACCATGCTGGAACCATATAGGGTAGACTTTATAACCATGCTGGAACCATATAGGGTAGACTTTATAAGCATACAGGATCCATATAGGGTAGACTTTATAACCATGCTGGAACCATATAGGGTAGACTTTATAACAATGCTGGAACCATATAGGGTAGACTTTATAACAATGCTGGAACCATATAGGGTAGACTTTATAACCATGCTGGAACCATATGGGGTAGACTTTATAACCATGCTGGAACCATATAGGGTAGACTTTATAACCATGCTGGAACCATATAGGGTAGACTTTATAACCATGCTGGAACCATATAGGGTAGACTTTATAACCATGCTGGAACCATATAGGGTAGACTTTATAACCATGCTGGAACCATATCGGGTAGACTTTATAACCATGCTGGAACCATATCGGGTAGACTTTATAACCGTGCTGGAACAATATAGGGTAGACTTTATAACTTTATAAACTGTGGGAGTCATATTGCATATTGTATGGAAGAATAAAGAGACCTTATTAGAACCACACAGGAACTTTTACACTCTACCGCTGCAGTGCTGGGATCATGGCTAGCGCTCACTACCACACACACACAGATAGAGAGGGATTAGCAGTGCTGTGACCATCGCTACCTCACACACAGAGATAGAGAGGGATTAGCAGCGCTGTGACCATCGCTACCTCACACACACAGATAGAGAGGGATTAGCAGCGCTGTGACCATCGCTAGCTCACACACACAGATAGAGAGGGATTAGCAGTGCTGTGACCATCGCTACCTCACACACAGAGATAGAGAGGGATTAGCAGCGCTGTGACCATCGCTACCTCACATACACAGATAGAGAGGGATTAGCAGCGCTGTGACCATCGCTACCTCACACACACAGATAGAGAGTGATTAGCAGTGCTGTGACCATCGCTACCTCACACACAGAGATAGAGAGGGATTAGCAGCGCTGTGACCATCGCTACCTCACACACAGAGATAGAGAGGGATTAGCAGCGCTGTGACCATCGCTACCTCACACAGAGATAGAGAGGGATTAGCAGCGCTGTGACCTTTGCTAGTGCTCGCTACCTCCCTCAGACGCAGAGATAGAGAGGGATTAGGGGGCGGAGCATAGGCTCATCTCTGCTGTACCCTGTGATTGATTGACAGGAGTATATCCGCAGACAGCTTGAGGAGGAGCAGAGGCACCTGGAGATCCTGCAGCAGCAGCTGCTCCATGAACAGGCCATGCTACTGGTAATGACCTCTCTACACACCTCTATAATCACTCTATGCTCCTCTATGCTTAATGAATAGGCCATGCTACTGGTAATGACCTCTCTACACACCTCTATAATCACTCTATGCTCCTCTATGCTTAATGAATAGGCCATGCTACTGGTAATGACCTCTCTACGCACCTCTATAATCACTCTATGCTCAATGAATAGGCCATGCTACTGGTAATGACCTCTCTATGCACCTCTATAATCACTATGCTCAATGAATAGGCCATGCTACTGGAAATGACCTCTCTACGCACCTCTATAATCACTCTATGCTCATCTATGCTCAATGAATAGGCCATGCTCCTGGCAATGACCTCTATGCACCTCTATAATCACTCTATGCTTCTCTATGCCCAATGAATAGGCCATGCTACTGGTAATGACCTCTCTATGCAACTCTATAATCACTCTATGCTCCTCTATGCTCAATGAATAGGCCATGCTACTGGTAATGACCTCTCTATGCACCTCTATAATCACTCTATGCTCAATGAATAGGCCATGCTACTGGTAATGACCTCTCTATGCACCTCTATAATCACTCTATGCTCAATGAATAGGCCATGCTACTGGTAATGACCTCTCTATGCACCTCTATAATCACTATGCTCAATGAATAGGCCATGCTACTGGTAATGACCTCTCTATGCAACTCTATAATCACTCTATGCTCATCTATGCTCAATGAATAGGCCATGCTACTGGTAATGACCTCTCTATGCAACTCTATAATCACTCTATGCTCCTCTATGCTCAATGAATAGGCCATGCTACTGGTAATGACCTCTCTATGCACCTCTATAATCACTCTATGCTCCTCTATGCTCAATGAATAGGCCATGCTACTGGTAATGACCTCTCTATGCACCTCTATAATCACTCTATGCTCCTCTATGCTCAATGAATAGGCCATGCTACTGGTAATGACCTCTATGCACCTCTATAATCACTCTATGCTTCTCTATGTCCAATGAATAGGCCATGCTACTGGTAATGACCTCTCTATGCAACTCTATAATCACTCTATGCTCCTCTATGCTCAATGAATAGGCCATGCTACTGGTAATGACCTCTCTATGCACCTCTATAATCACTATATGCTCCTCTATGCTCAATGAATAGGCCATGCTTCTGGTAATGACCTCTCTATGCACCTCTATAATCACTTTATGCTCCTATATGCTCAATGAACAGGCCATGCTACTGGTAATGACCTCTCTACGCACCTCTATAATCACTCTATGCTCCTCTATGCTCAATGAATAGGCCATGCTACTGGTAATGACCTCTCTATGCAACTCTATAATCACTCTATGCTCCTCTATGCTCAATGAATAGGCCATGCTACTGGTAATGACCTCTCTATGCACCTCTATAATCACTCTATGCTCCTCTATGCTCAATGAATAGGCCATGCTACTGGTAATGACCTCTCTATGCACCTCTATAATCACTCTATGCTCCTCTATGCTCAATGAATAGGCCATGCTACTGGTAATGACCTCTCTATGCAACTCTATAATCACTCTATGCTCCTCTATGCTCAATGAATAGGCCATGCTACTGGTAATGACCTCTCTATGCAACTCTATAATCACTCTATGCTCCTCTATGCTCAATGAATAGGCCATGCTACTGGTAATGACCTCTCTATACAACTCTATAATCACTCTATGCTCCTCTATGCTCAATGAATAGGCCATGCTACTGGTAATGACCTCTCTATGCAACTCTATAATCACTCTATGCTCCTCTATGCTCAATGAATAGGCCATGCTACTGGTAATGACCTCTCTATGCACCTCTGTAATCACTCTATGCTCCTCTGTGCTCAATGAATAGGCCATGCTACTGGTAATGATCTCTCTATGCACCTCTATAATCACTTTATGCTCCTATATGCTCAAAGAATAGGCCATGCTACTGGTAATGACCTCCCTATGCACCTCAATATACTTCTATATCCAACTGTACACTCTAGTTTTATACCTCTTTATCCCTCTAAATCTCATATACTGCTATACCTCTATCTATACTCTATACACATATACCTCCATATCTCTTTATTGTCTGTGTGTGTTTGTGTGTATATATATATATATATATACACTGCCCGGCCAAAAAAAAAGTCGCACACTCTAATATTTTGTTGGACCGCCTTTAGCTTTGATTACGGCGCGCATTTGTTGTGGCATTGTTTCGACAACCTTATGCAGTGTCACAACATTTATTTCCATCCAGAGTTGCATTAAGTTTTGGCCGAGATCTTGTATTGACGACGGGAGAGTCGAACCACTCCGTAAAGTGTTCTCCAGCACATCCCCGATGAATCTTGGCATTGTCATCCTGGCATATGCCCATTGATGGGATAACCTGGTCATTCAGTACATTCAGGTACTCAGCTGACTGCATTTTATTGCTGCATAATGTTGCTGAGCCTAGACCTGACCAACTGAAGCAACCCCAGATCATAACACTGCCTCCAGAGGCTTGTACAGTGGGCACTATACCTGACGGGTGCAATGGCGACTTTTTTTTTTGGCCGGGCAGTGTATATATACACAGTATATATATATATATATAGGCATGTTCACATGTCTAGCTAAAGCAGTTAATCTGGGAATGACCAATCAGAAGGAATCTGTTTTTTTTTTGCAGGTGTCTTTGATACTGAACAGTTTATTGCAGCACATTATCCTTTAATTTGAGCTGTGTACATCATTAAAGACATTTTATCTTCACAACTTTTTTTATCTTGTGAGAAATTTTAGCACCAGACAGGAACTGAGGTCGTAATGAGGTCATCACCACCATCCATGCTTCCATTCACCGCTGTCTCAATGTCTGGATTTAACACTTCTGCCCTACAAGCTTAAAGACGTCAAATAGATTAATCTCACATGCCAGTTTGAAATTAAATATTTTTGATTTATATACTTCTGACTATAAAGAAACTAGTCCTAGTCTTAAAGAAGTCAAATGTGTGTCATTTTCTGCTCCAGCCAATAGAGGGCGACATGCTTCATGGGAAAGACTCACTGCCTCAGCAGGTCTGCCTGGCGCACACACAGGCAACTATCATGCTTTTCAATGATTGAACTCAGAGTTCATTTTTATTATTCTTTCAGTTTAAAATTTTTAGTTAACATGTGTTGGTCCACCATCACAGGGCAGAACCTGTTAAGGTTCTGGCTCAGGTGTAAATCGTCCCCCCACCCCCTCCCAAAATCAGTCTAAACCCCACCCCCTCTCAGTTGGAGATTCTGAACTCACCCCATCCCAAGATGAGTCTAAATGCTGCCTCCTTCCGTCCCCTAGAAAGCTTCAGCTAAACTCTACCCCTCTCAAATTGGGTCAGACCTGCTTTGCAGGTTAAATCTAAACTTCCCTGCCCCCCTTCCAAGCAGAGAGCTTAGACCCCACCCCTGCCAGGCTGAGAGTCTTTAAGCCCTGCCCCCTCCCAGGCCGAGAGTCTTTAAGCCCCGCCCCACCCAGGCAGAGATTATTTAAGCCCCGCCCCCCAGACCGAGAGTCTTTAAGCCCCGCTCCCTCCCAGACCGAGTGTATTTAAGCCCCGCCCCCTCCCAGGCCGAGAGTCTTTAAGCCCCGCCCCACCCAGGCTGAGAGTCTGTAAACCCCCCCCCCCCCCGTGCGTTACGAGTGCAGGTGGAGGGTTTAAGCCCTGCCCCCTCCCTGTGCATTAGGAGTGCAGGTGGAGGGTTTAAGCCCCGCCCCCTCCCTGTGCATTAGGAGTGCAGGTGGAGGGTTTAAGCCCCGCCCCCTCCCTGTACATTAGGAGTGCAGGTGGAGGGTTTAAGCCCCGCCCCCTCCCTGTGCGTTAGGAGTGCAGGTGGAGGATTTAAGCCCCGCCCCCTCCCTGTACGTTAGGAGTGCAGGTGGAGGGTTTAAGCCCCGCCCCCCTCCCTGTACGTTAGGAGTGCAGGTGGAGGGTTTAAGCCCCGCCCCCTCCCTGTACGTTAGGAGTGCAGGTGGAGGGTTTAAGCCCCGCCCCCTCCCTGTGCATTAGGAGGGTTTAAGCCCCGCCCCCTCCCTGTGTGTTAGGAGTGCAGGTGGAGGGTTTAAGCCCCGCCCCCTCCCTGTACGTTAGGAGTGCAGGTGGAGGGTTTAAGCCCCGCCCCCCTCCCTGTGCATTAGGAGGGTTTAAGCCCCGCCCCCTCCCTGTACGTTAGGAGTGCAGGTGGAGGGAGATGGAGGAGCAGTGGCAGGCTGAACGGCAGCATGCCCTCCTGCGGGTCTCCGCCCCCCAACCCCAGCCTGAGCCAATCCAGAGACTCAGAGAGGTGAACCTCACCCCAACACCCCCCTCAGTGCTCTGCCTGGTCTCTTACCCCCCAGACACTATGCCATGTAGCCCATGCTAACATTTTCAGCTTCATGCTTTTGGCTTTTTTTAATATAAATTTTCTAAAATTTCCTTGCTGTGAGCTTTAACTTTCATTTCGATAATCCACATAATTTTCTGCTGTTGCTTCAGCTACTACTAAACAAAGAACCTCTTGAAATGAAATATCCTCTTTGTTTTGTGTTTGGTTTTAAATTAGTGAAATTAGTCAGTGACTGGTGTCTTTAACAGTGATCTGTTTTTGTCACTCCTATAAGAGGATATAACAGCTCTATAAAAACATCACTCCTATAAGAGGATATAACAGCTCTATAAAAACATCACTGCTATAAGAGGATATAACAGCTCTATAAAAACATCACTCCTATTAGAGGATATAACAGCTCTATAAAAACATCACTGCTATTAGAGGATATAACAGCTCTATAAAAACATCACTGCTATTAGAGGATATAACAGCTCTATAAAAACATCACTCCTATAAGAGGATATAACAGCTCTATAAAAACATCACTGCTATTAGAGGATATAACAGCTCTATAAAAACATCACTCCTATAAGAGGATATAACAGCTCTATAAAAACATCACTGCTATTAGAGGATATAACAGCTCTATAAAAACATCACTCCTATAAGAGGATATAACAGCTCTATAAAAACATCACTCCTATAAGAGGATATAACAGCTCTATAAAAACATCACTCCTATAAGAGGATATAACAGCTCTATAAAAACATCACTCCTATAAGAGGATATAACAGCTCTATAAAAACATCACTCCTATAAGAGGATATAACAGCTCTATAAAAACATCACTCCTATAAGAGGATATAACAGCTCTATAAAAACATCACTCCTATTAGAGGATATAACAGCTCTATAAAAACATCACTCCTATAAGAGGATATAACAGCTCTATAAAAACATCACTCCTATTAGAGGATATAACTGCTCTATAAAAACATCACTCCTATTAGAGGATATAACAGCTCTATAAAATCATCACTCCTGTAAGAGGATATAACAGCTCTATAAAAACATCACTCCTATTAGAGGATATAACTGCTCTATAAAAACATCACTCCTATTAGAGGATATAACAGCTCTATAAAAACATCACTCCTATAAGAGGATATAACAGCTCTATAAAAACATCACTCCTATAAGAGGATATAACAGCTCTATAAAAACATCACTCCTATAAGAGGATATAACAGCTCTATAAAAACATCACTCCTATAAGAGGATATAACAGCTCTATAAACACATCACTGCTATTAGAGGATATAATAGCTCTATAAAAACATCACTCCTATTAGAGGATATAACAGCTCTATAAAAACATCACTCCTATAAGAGGATATAACAGCTCTATAAAAACATCACTCCTATAAGAGGATATAACAGCTCTATAAAAACATCACTCCTATAAGAGGATATAACAGCTCTATAAAAACACCACTCCTATTAGAGGATATAACAGCTCTATAAAAACATCACTCCTATAAGAGGATATAGCAGCTCTATAAAAACATCACTGCTATTAGAGGATATAACAGCTCTATAAAAACATCACTCCTATAAGAGGATATAACAGCTCTATAAAAACATCACTCTTATTAGAGGATATAACAGCTCTATAAAAACATCACTGCTATTAGAGGATATAACAGCTCTATAAAAACATCACTCCTATAAGAGGATATAACAGCTCTATAAAAATATCACTCCTATAAGAGGATATAACAGCTCTATAAAAACATCACTGCTATTAGAGGATATAACAGCTCTATAAAAACATCACTCCTATTAGAGGATATAACAGCTCTATAAAAACATCACTCCTATAAGAGGATATAACAGCTCTATAAAAACATCACTGCTATTAGAGGATATAACAGCTCTATAAAAACATCACTCCTATAAGAGGATATAACAGCTCTATAAAAACATCACTGCTATTAGAGGATATAACAGCTCTATAAAAACATCACTCCTATTAGAGGATATAACTGCTCTATAAAAACATCACTCCTATAAGAGGATATAACAGCTCTATAAAAACATCACTCCTATTAGAGGATATAACAGCTCTATAAAAACATCACTGCTCTCAATTTCCAAAAAAAGTGTTTGTAATATAATCCCCAGTGTATAATATCATGCTCTGCTGTTATCAGTGTGTCATATAATCTCCAGTGTATAATATCATGCTCTGCAGTTATCAGTGTGTAATATAATCTCCAGTGTATAATATCATGCTCTGCAGTTATCAGTGTGTAATATAATCTCCAGTGTATAATACCATGCTCTCCTGTTATCAGTGTGTAATATAATCTCCAGTGTATAATACCATCCTCTGCAGTTATCAGTGTGTAATATAATCTCCAGTGTATAATACCATCCTCTGCAGTTATCAGTGTGTAATATAATCTCCAGTGTATAATACCATCCTCTGCAGTTATCAGTGTGTAATATAATCTCCAGTGTATAATACCATCCTCTGCAGTTATCAGTGTGTAATATAATCTCCAGTGTATAATACCATCCTCTGCAGTTATCAGTGTGTAATATAATCTCCAGTGTATAATACCATCCTCTGCAGTTATCAGTGTGTAATATAATCTCCAGTGTATAATACCATCCTCTGCAGTTATCAGTGTGTAATATAATCTCCAGTGTATAATACCATCCTCTGCAGTTATCAGTGTGTAATATAATCTCCAGTGTATAATATCATGCTCTGCAGTTATCAGTGTGTAATATAATCTCCAGTGTAAAATACCATCCTCTGCAGTTATCAGTGTGTAATATAATCTCCAGTGTATAATACCATCCTCTGCAGTTATCAGTGTGTAATATAATCTCCAGTGTATAATATCTTGGGTGAACTGGCTGAAGGGTGTAATCAAACAGATCACCCCGTCAGAGTAATAATGCTTAAATATTAAATATATGCCATTATATTAAAAAATGCCATTTGTCCTGCAATTGCTCCTCTATAAGCTATTTTCCATTGGTGCATTGGGTGCGACAACCCCGCCAAGTATTTAAATGCGATGATGCGCACGCAGGAACTTGCATAGCGAATGCGGAAGAGCGAGCACCTAAAAGTTTATTACGACATTGTTCACAGTCTATAGGCAGAAAATTTATCTCTAAGAAAATTAAACACTCAATGGCACCACCTGTCACCAAATTGAGAACTTACATATTACAGCTTTAATGTATAAGTGTGCGTTACATATTACAGCTTTAATGTATAAGTGTGCGTTACATATTACAGCTTTAATGTATAAGTGTGCGTTACATATTACAGCTTTAATGTATAAGTGTGCGTTACATATTACAGCTTTAATGTATGTGTGCGTTACATATTACAGCTTTAATGTATAAGTGTGCGTTACATATTACAGCTTTAATGTATAAGTGTGCGTTACATATTACAGCTTTAATGTATAAGTGTGCGTTACATATTACAGCTTTAATGTATAAGTGTGCGTTACATATTACAGCTTTAATGTATAAGTGTGTGTGGCAAGGCGAGTGCCACCCCTCTATTCAAGAGGCGGAAGACAACCGTTCGTTTGGAGCTTTTACTCCGTTTATTTCTCTGGCGGTTTAAACCAAACATGCCAGGACATACACACACACACACACACACACAAGTTCCGTCTCATTCCGAACTCCCAGCCGTCTCCTTTTATATCCTCAGGCTCACTGTCGAACAATCAAAGCAATTGGTTAATTACACATTTAACAAACAATCATCAATCACCAATTGCATGATTTCCGGCAGCTGTGCCGGCTCCACGAACCACACGAGTTCACTCTCTCTCTTGCCGGCAGCGCCTAAAACCACGCCCCCCTACCACAGTGTGCGTTACATATTACAGCTTTAATGTATAAGTGTGCGTTACATATTACAGCTTTAATGTATAAGTGTGCGTTTCATATTACAGCTTTAATGTATAAGTGGAGATTTAAGAATAGTTTTTTTTGTCTGTTGGTCTGCATGATTGCAACTACACCTACAGTGACACTCCTTTTCCTCTTTTGTGCTGTTCCCCCTGTGATTTGAGCTGTTCTCCCCTGTGATTTGAGCTGTTCTCCCCTGTGATTTGAGCTGTTCTCCCCTGTGATTTGGGCTGTTCCCCCTGTGATTTGAGCTGTTCTCCCCTGTGATTTGGGCTGTTCCCCCTGTGATTTGGGCTGTTCTCCCCTGTGATTTGGGCTGTTCCCCCCTGTGATTTGAGCTGTTGTCCCCTGTGATTTGAGCTGTTGTCCCCTGTGATTTGGGCTGTTGCCCCCTGTGATTTGGGCTGTTGCCCCCTGTGATTTGGGCTGTTGCCCCCTGTGATTTGGGCTGTTCCCCCCTGTGATTTGGGCTGTTCCCCCTGTGATTTGGGCTGTTCCCCCCTGTGATTTGAGCTGTTCCCCCCTGTGATTTGGGCTCTTCCCCCCTGTGATTTGGGCTGTTCCCCCTGTGATTTGGGTTGTCCCCCCTGTGATTTGGGTTGTTCTCCCCTGTGATTTGGGCTGTTCTCCCCTGTGATTTGGGCTGTTCTCCCCTGTGACTTGGGCTGTTCTCCCCTGTGACTTGGGCTGTTCTCCCCTGTGATTTGGGCTGTTCTCCCCTGTGATTTGGGCTGTTCTCCCCTGTGATTTGGGCTGTTCTCCCCTGTGATTTGCATTGTTACCCCCTGTGATTTGCATTGTTACCCCCTGTGATTTGCATTGTTACCCCCCTGTGATTTTGACTGTTCTCCCCTGTGATTTGGGCTGTTCCCCCCTGTGATTTGGGCTGTTCCCCCCTGTGATTTGGGCTGTTCCCCCCTGTGATTTGGGCTGTTCCCCCTGTGAATTGGGCTGTTCCCCCTGTGATTTGGGCTGCCCCCCCCCCCCCCCCGTGATTTGGGCTGTTCCCCCCCCTGTGATTTGGGCTGTTCCACCCTGTGATCTGTTCCCCTTGTGTGTGTGCCTCCAGGCTGATGAAAGATTTCGGAAGAATATTCAGGGCTCCCCTCAGGCAGTACAATCCAAACAGCCCCCTGTGCCGTCCCGCTCCGAAACCTTCTCTAATGGGAACTCTGAGTCTGGACCACCCCTGCAGAGGCCCATGGAACCACAGGTAACCCCCTGACCCATGACCCCTAACTCTCTCTCCTCTCTCTATTTGTGCTGTGTCTCTCTCCTCTCTCTATTTGTTCTGTATATCTCTCTCTCCTCTCTCTATTTGTGCTGTGTCTCTCTCCTCTCTCTATTTGTTCTGTATATCTCTCTCTCCTCTCTCTATTTGTGCTGTGTCTCTCTCCTCTCTCTATTTGTTCTGTATATCTCTCTCTCCTCTCTCTATTTGTGCTGTGTCTCTCTCCTCTCTCTATTTGTTCTGTATATCTCTCTCTCCTCTCTCTATTTGTTCTGTATATCTCTCTCTCCTCTCTCTATTTGTGCTGTGTCTCTCTCCTCTCTCTATTTGTTCTGTATATCTCTCTCTCCTCTCTCTATTTGTTCTGTATATCTCTCTCTCCTCTCTCTATTTGTAATGTGTATCTCTCTTTCGGCCACTCACTGAATTCCGAGGATGCCCTGCGGTTTCCCTTTCATTAGATTATCATCAGTGTTTTCTGAGCACAGGAAGTAGAACCTTTAGAAACTTGTGTTAGGGCTAGTGGCACATGTCTCTGTTTGGAGGTCAGAGGTCAGGAGATGGTAACATTTCCTCCCTCAGGGTGATGACACAATGCCCCAGGCCCCGCCCCCAGCTTGCCCCCCCCACCCACCCACCTCCACATGCTTTCCACCTCAGTCCATCTCACCACAGGCCCTGCCAATCACCGGTTACTATGCATGAGCCAATTAGAGAACAGGTGAAAGGTGGGAGACGAGCTCTCTCTTTCCCTCTCTGCTATCCCTCAATACTCTAATAGCATGGCGGCTGTTTGCTATCCATTTACTCTGTGTGTTTGTGCATATGCACATAGCTGTGTGTGTGCATGTGTACATGTATGTTTGTATGTGTGTCTGTGTGTGTGGGAGGGGGTGTCTGCTGATTGAGTACTAGGTGTATCTGTATCTCGTGTACTGTAGGATTTATAAGAAATTTTTTTGCTTATTCATTTTTCAGATCAGGACAGACTGGAATATTTATGACTGCCATTTCATATTTCTGCAAATTGCTGTCATTGTTAATGATTTTTAAAACATTTTTACATCTGTGTGTTTACATGGATTCAGAGAGTTTATGGATAAATCTTGATTTTCTGAGGAATCTATCAATTTGGAACTTCCTGGAAGTTTAGACCAAGACAATGAGAAGGAAGTAAGCTTCAGTGATTGTGGCACTGTTTAGCGATTACACCTGAGTGAGTGAGTGAGTGTGAACGTGTGTGTGTGTGTGTGTGTGTGTGTATGTGCGCTTGTGTGTGTGTGCATACGCTTGTGTGTGTGTGTGTGTGTGTGTGTGTGTGTATGTGCGCTTGTGTGTGTGTGTGTGTGTGTGTGTGTGTATGTGCGCTTGTGTGTGTGTGCATACGCTTGTGTGTGTGTGTGTGTGTGTGTGTATGTGCGCTTGTGTGTGTGTGTGTGTGTGTGTGTGTGTACACGTGCGCGTGTGTGTGTGTGTGTGTGTGTGTGTGT
>JAINUF010000029.1:767502-813575 GCA_029718625.1 Synaphobranchus kaupii
CCTGCGCTCACAGGACCCCAAGCAGCCTCATTCAGAGCCTAGGGTAGGGCCCCCCGAGCCCCGCCCCAAGGACATGCACACAGGGCTGCACAGGGGTGAGGACACACCCCCCAGGGTAAGGACAGGACACACACCCCCTCACTATACCCATACTGGGGCCCTGGGACCAATCAGCTGACTGATCTCAGATCTGTCTAATCAGCTGACTGATCTCAGATCTGTCTAATCAGCTGACTGATCTCAGATCTGTCCAATCAGCTGACGGATCTCAGATCTGTCCAATCAGCTGACTGATCTCAGATCTGTGATGTGCTCAGAAGGAATGAGTCTGTCAATGCAGGTCAAGGATCAACATGCAAAAAAAAAAAAAAAAAAAAAACATACACAAATTGTGAAGTTCATTATTACATGGAACCTCTATTTCTAGCTGGTTAGATTATGTATTATAAATATTAATTGGATTAAAAGTGTTTGGAGACCTTCCACACTGCAGAAGTAATAAGGGCAAACCTGATGGCTTCGGTGTGCCCTCACTCTGACCTCATTGCGACCTCACTCTCAATGCATGTGTTGCAAGTAGTACATTAAAAATAGTAAATGACAACCTACTTAGAGAGTGGTTTCACATACATTCAATCTTCTTCGTTTCTCTGAAACCAGGGTATTTTTTGTGACTTCAGTGGAACAGCTTCCCCTTTCTGTGTGGTTTGACCTTTTCAGCATTAAAACGTTGACCTAAAAATGTCTTTTTTGAGATTAAACCCAGACAGAGCCTCTCCTTTGCTTTTCCAAATGACACTGATGTCTCACACAAACTACCAGTCCTATAAAGTCATTTTAGATTTTTAATTCAAAATTTTAGAGTCCTCTACATGTGTAAAAACAGTAAAACATACATAAGTCATAAAATCCTGTAAATTCAGTCATGGGTCATGTGACATTATGTGTTAAGTTCTAAATTTGCATGGCTCTATGGCAGAATGATGCAAAATCAATGCAAAATGCGCATGCACACATGCACACGAGCTGTGCAGAATATGCACATACGTGTGTGCTGATTAGTGTGGGCGTTAGGGTGCTGTTGGGCGTTAGTTTGCTGTTGGGCGTTAGTGTGCTGTTGGGCGTTAGGGTGCTGTTGGGCGTTAGTGTGCTGTTGGGCATTAGGGTGCTGTTGGGCGTTAGTGTGCTGTTGGGCGTTAGTGTGCTGTTGGGCATTAGGGTGCTGTTGGGCGTTAGTGTGCTGTTGGGCGTTAGTGTGGTGTTGGGCGTTAGGGTGCCGTTGGGCGTCACGGTGGTGTTGGGCGTTAGTGTGCTGTTGGGCGTTAGTGTGCTGTTGGGTGTTAGTGTGGTGTTGGGCGTTAGGGTGCTATTGGGCGTTAGGGTGTTGTTGGGCGTTAGGGTGCTATTGTGCGTTAGGGTGTTGTTGGGCGTTAGGGTGCTGTTGGGCATTAGGGTGCTGTTGGGCGTTAGTGTGCTGTTGGGCATTAGGGTGCTGTTGGGCGTTAGTGTGCTGTTGGGTGTTAGTGTGCTGTTGGGCGTTAGTGTGGTGTTGGGCGTTAGGGTGCTATTGGGCGTTAGGGTGTTGTTGGGCGTTAGGGTGCTATTGTGCGTTAGGGTGCTGTTGGGCGTTAGTGTGCTGTTGGGCGTTAGGGTGCTGTTGGGCATTAGGGTGCTGTTGGGCGTTAGTGTGCTGTTGGGCATTAGGGTGCTGTTGGGCGTTAGTGTGCTGTTGGGTGTTAGTGTGCTGTTGGGCGTTAGTGTGGTGTTGGGCGTTAGGGTGCTATTGGGCGTTAGGGTGTTGTTGGGCGTTAGGGTGCTATTGTGCGTTAGGGTGCTGTTGGGTGTTAGTGTGCTGTTGGGCGTTAGTGTGGTGTTGGGCGTTAGGGTGCTATTGGGCGTTAGGGTGTTGTTGGGCGTTAGGGTGCTATTGTGCGTTACGGTGGTGTTGGGCGTTAGTGTGCTGTTGGGCGTTAGTGTGCTGTTGGGCGTTAGGGTGTTGTTGGGCGTTAGTGTGCTGTTGGGCGTTAGTGTGCTGTTGGGCGTTAGTGTGCTGTTGGGCGTTAGGGTGCTGTTGGGCGTTAGGGTGTTGTTGGGCGTTAGTGTGTTGTTGGGCGTTAGTGTGCTGTTGGGCGTTAGTGTGCTGTTGGGCGTTAGGGTGCTGTTGGGCGTTAGGGTGTTGTTGGGCGTTAGTGTGCTGTTGGGCGTTAGTGTGCTGTTGGGCGTTAGTGTGCTGTTGGGCGTTAGGGTGTTGTTGGGCGTTAGTGTGCTGTTGGGCGTTAGTGTGCTGTTGGGCGTTATGGTGTTGTTGGGCGTTAGGGTGTTGTTGGGCGTTAGTGTGCTGTTGGGCGTTAGTGTGCTGTTGGGCGTTAGTGTGCTGTTGGGCGTTAGTGTGTTGTTGGGCGTTACGGTGGTGTTGGGCGTTAGTGTGCTGTTGGGCGTTAGTGTGCTGTTGGGCGTTAGTGTGCTGTTGGGCGTTAGTGTGTTGTTGGGCGTTACGGTGGTGTTGGGCGTTAGTGTGCTGTTGGGCGTTAGTGTGCTGTTGGGCGTTAGGGTGTTGTTGGGCGTTAGTGTGCTGTTGGGCGTTAGTGTGCTGTTGGGCGTTAGGGTGGTGTTGGGCGTTAGTGTGGTGTTGGGCGTTAGGGTGGTGTTGGGCGTTAGTGTGCTGTTGGGTGTTAGTGTGCTGTTGGGCATTAGGGTGCTGTTGGGCGTTAGTGTGCTGTTGGGTGTTAGTGTGCTGTTGGGCGTTAGTGTGGTGTTGGGCGTTAGGGTGCTATTGGGCGTTAGTGTGCTGTTGGGCATTAGGGTGCTGTTGGGCGTTAGTGTGCTGTTGGGTGTTCGTGTGGTGTTGGGCGTTAGTGTGGTGTTGGGCGTTAGTGTGCTGTTGGGTGTTAGTGTGCTGTTGGGCGTTAGTGTGCTGTTGGGCGTTAGTGTGGTGTTGGGCGTTAGTGTGCTGTTGGGTGTTAGTGTGCTGTTGGGCGTTAGTGTGCTGTTGGGTGTTAGTGTGCTGTTGGGCGTTAGTGTGGTGTTGGGCGTTAGTGTGCTGTTGGGTGTTAGTGTGCTGTTGGGCGTTAGTGTGCTGTTGGGTGTTAGTGTGCTGTTGGGTGTTAGTGTGCTGTTGGGCGTTAGTGTGCTGTTGGGTGTTAGTGTGCTGTTGAGTGTTAGTGTGCTGTTGGGCGTTAGTGTGGTGTTGGGCGTTAGTGTGCTGTTGGGTGTTAGTGTGCTGTTGGGCGTTAGTGTGCTGTTGGGTGTTAGTGTGCTGTTGGGCATTAGGGTGTTGTTGGGCGTTAGGGTGCTGTTGGGCATTAGGGTGCTATTGTGCGTTAGGGTGTTGTTGGGCGTTACGGTGGTGTTGGGCGTTAGTGTGCTGTTGGGCGTTAGTGTGGTGTTGGGCGTTAGTGTGCTGTTGGGTGTTAGTGTGGTGTTGGGCGTTAGTGTGCTGTTGGGTGTTAGTGTGCTGTTGGGCATTAGGGTGTTGTTGGGCGTTAGGGTGCTGTTGGGCATTAGGGTGCTATTGTGCGTTAGGGTGTTGTTGGGCGTTACGGTGGTGTTGGGCGTTAGTGTGCTGTTGGGCGTTAGTGTGGTGTTGGGCGTTAGTGTGCTGTTGGGTGTTAGTGTGCTGTTGGGCATTAGGGTGCTGTTGGGCGTTAGTGTGCTGTTGGGTGTTAGTGTGGTGTTGGGCGTTAGTGTGCTGTTGGGTGTTAGTGTGCTGTTGGGCGTTAGTGTGCTGTTGGGCGTTAGTGTGGTGTTGGGCGTTAGTGTGCTGTTGGGTGTTAGTGTGCTGTTGGGCGTTAGTGTGGTGTTGGGCGTTAGTGTGCTGTTTGGTGTTAGTGTGCTGTTGGGCGTTAGTGTGGTGTTGGGCGTTAGTGTGCTGTTGGGTGTTAGTGTGCTGTTGGGCATTAGGGTGCTGTTGGGTGTTAGTGTGGTGTTGGGCGTTAGTGTGCTGTTGGGTGTTAGTGTGCTGTTGGGCGTTAGTGTGCTGTTGGGTGTTAGTGTGCTGTTGGGCGTTAGTGTGGTGTTGGGCGTTAGTGTGCTGTTGGGTGTTAGTGTGGTGTTGGGCGTTAGTGTGCTGTTGGGTGTTAGTGTGCTGTTGGGCATTAGGGTGTTGTTGGGCGTTAGGGTGCTGTTGGGCATTAGGGTGCTATTGTGCGTTAGGGTGTTGTTGGGCGTTACGGTGGTGTTGGGCGTTAGTGTGCTGTTGGGCGTTAGTGTGGTGTTGGGCGTTAGTGTGCTGTTGGGTGTTAGTGTGCTGTTGGGCATTAGGGTGCTGTTGGGCGTTAGTGTGCTGTTGGGTGTTAGTGTGGTGTTGGGCGTTAGTGTGCTGTTGGGTGTTAGTGTGCTGTTGGGCGTTAGTGTGCTGTTGGGCGTTAGTGTGGTGTTGGGCGTTAGTGTGCTGTTGGGTGTTAGTGTGCTGTTGGGCGTTAGTGTGGTGTTGGGCGTTAGTGTGCTGTTGGGTGTTAGTGTGCTGTTGGGCGTTAGTGTGGTGTTGGGCGTTAGTGTGCTGTTGGGTGTTAGTGTGCTGTTGGGCGTTAGTGTGGTGTTGGGCGTTAGTGTGCTGTTGGGTGTTAGTGTGCTGTTGGGCATTAGGGTGCTGTTGGGTGTTAGTGTGGTGTTGGGCGTTAGTGTGCTGTTGGGTGTTAGTGTGCTGTTGGGCGTTAGTGTGCTGTTGGGCGTTAGTGTGGTGTTGGGCGTTAGTGTGCTGTTGGGCGTTAGTGTGCTGTTGGGCGTTAGTGTGGTGTTGGGCGTTAGTGTGCTGTTGGGTGTTAGTGTGCTGTTGGGCGTTAGTGTGCTGTTGGGTGTTAGTGTGCTGTTGGGCATTAGGGTGTTGTTGGGCGTTAGGGTGCTGTTGGGCATTAGGGTGCTATTGTGCGTTAGGGTGTTGTTGGGCGTTACGGTGGTGTTGGGCGTTAGTGTGCTGTTGGGCGTTAGTGTGGTGTTGGGCGTTAGTGTGCTGTTGGGTGTTAGTGTGCTGTTGGGCATTAGGGTGCTGTTGGGCGTTAGTGTGCTGTTGGGTGTTAGTGTGCTGTTGGGCGTTAGTGTGGTGTTGGGCATTAGGGTGCTATTGTGCGTTAGGGTGTTGTTGGGCGTTACGGTGGTGTTGGGCGTTAGTGTGCTGTTGGGCGTTAGTGTGGTGTTGGGCGTTAGTGTGCTGTTGGGTGTTAGTGTGCTGTTGGGCATTAGGGTGCTGTTGGGCGTTAGTGTGCTGTTGGGTGTTAGTGTGCTGTTGGGCGTTAGTGTGGTGTTGGGCGTTAGTGTGCTGTTGGGCGTTAGGGTGGTGTTGGGCGTTAGTGTGCTGTTGGGCGTTAGTGTGGTGTTGGGCGTTAGGGTGCTGTTGGGCGTTAGTGTGGTGTTGGGCGTTAGTGTGGTGTTGGGCGTTAGGGTGCTGTTGGGCGTTAGTGTGCTGTTGGGCGTTAGTGTGCTGTTGGGCGTTACGGTGGTGTTGGGCGTTAGTGTGCTGTTGGGCATTAGTGTGCTGTTGGGCGTTAGTGTGGTGTTGGGCGTTAGTGTGCTGTTGGGCGTTAGGGTGGTGTTGGGCGTTAGTGTGCTGTTGGGCGTTAGTGTGCTGTTGGGCGTTAGTGTGCTGTTGGGCGTTAGTGTGCTGTTGGGCGTTACGGTGGTGTTGGGCGTTAGTGTGCTGTTGGGCGTTAGTGTGGTGTTGGGCGTTAGTGTGCTGTTGGGCGTTAGGGTGTTGTTGGGCGTTACGGTGCTGTTGGGCGTTAGTGTGTTGTTGGGTGTTAGTGTGCTGTTGGGCGTTAGGGTGTTGTTGGGCGTTAGTGTGGTGTTGGGCGTTAGTGTGGTGTTGGGCGTTAGGGTGTTGTTGGGCGTTACGGTGGTGTTGGGCGTTAGTGTGCTGTTGGGCGTTAGTGTGGTGTTGGGCGTTAGGGTGGTGTTGGGTGTTAGTGTGCTGTTGGGCGTTACGGTGGTGTTGGGTGTTAGTGTGCTGTTGGGTGTTAGTGTGCTGTTGGGCGTTACGGTGGTGTTGGGCGTTAGGGTGCTGTTGGGCATTACGGTGGTGTTGGGCGTTAGTGTGGTGTTGGGCGTTACGGTGTTGTTGGGCGTTAGGGTGCTGTTGGGCGTTACGGTGGTGTTGGGCGTTAGGGTGGTGTTGGGTGTTAGTGTGCTGTTGGGCGTTACGGTGGTGTTGGGCGTTAGGGTGCTGTTGGGCATTACGGTGGTGTTGGGCGTTAGTGTGGTGTTGGGCGTTACGGTGGTGTTGGGCGTTAGGGTGCTGTTGGGCATTACGGTGGTGTTGGGCGTTAGTGTGGTGTTGGGCGTTACGGTGTTGTTGGGCGTTAGGGTGCTGTTGGGCGTTAGTGTGGTGTTGGGCGTTAGTGTGGTGTTGGGCATTAGTGTGCTGTTGGGCGTTAGTGTGCTGTTGGGCGTTAGGGTGCTGTTGGGCGTTAGTGTGGTGTTGGGCGTTAGTGTGCTGTTGGGCGTTAGGGTGCTGTTGGGCGTTAGTGTGGTGTTGGGCGTTAGTGTGGTGTTGGGCGTTAGTGTGCTGTTGGGCGTTAGGGTGCTGTTGGGCGTTAGTGTGCTGTTGGGCGTTAGTGTGCTGTTGGGCGTTACGGTGGTGTTGGGCGTTAGTGTGGTGTTGGGCGTTAGGGTGTTGTTGGGCGTTAGGGTGCTGTTGGGCGTTACGGTGGTGTTGGGCGTTAGGGTGTTGTTGGGCGTTAGTGTGCTATTGGGCGTTACGGTGGTGTTGGGCGTTAGGGTGTTGTTGGGCGTTAGTGTGGTGTTGGGCGTTAGGGTGCTGTTGGGCGTTAGTGTGGTGTTGGGCGTTAGGGTGCTGTTGGGCGTTACGGAGGTGTTGGGCGTTAGTGTGCTGTTGGGCGTTAGGGTGTTGTTGGGCGTTAGGGTGTTGTTGGGCGTTAGTGTGCTGTTGGGCGTTAGGGTGCTGTTGGGCGTTAGGGTGCTGTTGGGCATTACGGTGGTGTTGGGCGTTAGTGTGGTGTTGGGCGTTAGGGTGCTGTTGGGCGTTAGGGTGTTGTTGGGCGTTAGTGTGCTGTTGGGCGTTAGGGTGCTGTTGGGCGTTAGGGTGCTGTTGGGCATTACGGTGGTGTTGGGCGTTACGGTGGTGTTGGGCGTTAGGGTGCTGTTGGGCGTTAGGGTGCTGTTGGGCGTTAGTGTGGTGTTGGGCGTTAGGGTGCTGTTGGGCGTTAGTGTGGTGTTGGGCGTTAGTGTGGTGTTGGGCGTTAGGGTGCTGTTGGGCGTTAGTGTGCTGTTGGGCGTTAGTGTGCTGTTGGGCGTTACGGTGGTGTTGGGCGTTAGTGTGCTGTTGGGCATTAGTGTGCTGTTGGGCGTTAGTGTGGTGTTGGGCGTTAGTGTGCTGTTGGGCGTTAGGGTGGTGTTGGGCGTTAGTGTGCTGTTGGGCGTTAGTGTGCTGTTGGGCGTTAGTGTGCTGTTGGGCGTTAGTGTGCTGTTGGGCGTTACGGTGGTGTTGGGCGTTAGTGTGCTGTTGGGCGTTAGTGTGGTGTTGGGCGTTAGTGTGCTGTTGGGCGTTAGGGTGTTGTTGGGCGTTACGGTGCTGTTGGGCGTTAGTGTGTTGTTGGGTGTTAGTGTGCTGTTGGGCGTTAGGGTGTTGTTGGGCGTTAGTGTGGTGTTGGGCGTTAGTGTGGTGTTGGGCGTTAGGGTGTTGTTGGGCGTTACGGTGGTGTTGGGCGTTAGTGTGCTGTTGGGCGTTAGTGTGGTGTTGGGCGTTAGGGTGGTGTTGGGTGTTAGTGTGCTGTTGGGCGTTACGGTGGTGTTGGGTGTTAGTGTGCTGTTGGGTGTTAGTGTGCTGTTGGGCGTTACGGTGGTGTTGGGCGTTAGGGTGCTGTTGGGCATTACGGTGGTGTTGGGCGTTAGTGTGGTGTTGGGCGTTACGGTGTTGTTGGGCGTTAGGGTGCTGTTGGGCGTTACGGTGGTGTTGGGCGTTAGGGTGGTGTTGGGTGTTAGTGTGCTGTTGGGCGTTACGGTGGTGTTGGGCGTTAGGGTGCTGTTGGGCATTACGGTGGTGTTGGGCGTTAGTGTGGTGTTGGGCGTTACGGTGGTGTTGGGCGTTAGGGTGCTGTTGGGCATTACGGTGGTGTTGGGCGTTAGTGTGGTGTTGGGCGTTACGGTGTTGTTGGGCGTTAGGGTGCTGTTGGGCGTTAGTGTGGTGTTGGGCGTTAGTGTGGTGTTGGGCATTAGTGTGCTGTTGGGCGTTAGTGTGCTGTTGGGCGTTAGGGTGCTGTTGGGCGTTAGTGTGGTGTTGGGCGTTAGTGTGCTGTTGGGCGTTAGGGTGCTGTTGGGCGTTAGTGTGGTGTTGGGCGTTAGTGTGCTGTTGGGCGTTAGGGTGCTGTTGGGCGTTAGTGTGCTGTTGGGCGTTAGTGTGCTGTTGGGCGTTACGGTGGTGTTGGGCGTTAGTGTGGTGTTGGGCGTTAGGGTGTTGTTGGGCGTTAGGGTGCTGTTGGGCGTTACGGTGGTGTTGGGCGTTAGGGTGTTGTTGGGCGTTAGTGTGCTATTGGGCGTTACGGTGGTGTTGGGCGTTAGGGTGTTGTTGGGCGTTAGTGTGGTGTTGGGCGTTAGGGTGCTGTTGGGCGTTAGTGTGGTGTTGGGCGTTAGGGTGCTGTTGGGCGTTACGGAGGTGTTGGGCGTTAGTGTGCTGTTGGGCGTTAGGGTGTTGTTGGGCGTTAGGGTGTTGTTGGGCGTTAGTGTGCTGTTGGGCGTTAGGGTGCTGTTGGGCGTTAGGGTGCTGTTGGGCATTACGGTGGTGTTGGGCGTTAGTGTGGTGTTGGGCGTTAGGGTGCTGTTGGGCGTTAGGGTGTTGTTGGGCGTTAGTGTGCTGTTGGGCGTTAGGGTGCTGTTGGGCGTTAGGGTGCTGTTGGGCATTACGGTGGTGTTGGGCGTTAGGGTGCTGTTGGGCGTTAGGGTGTTGTTGGGCGTTAGTGTGCTGTTGGGCGTTAGTGTGGTGTTGGGCGTTAGGGTGCTGTTGGGCGTTAGTGTGGTGTTGGGCGTTAGTGTGGTGTTGGGCGTTAGGGTGCTGTTGGGCGTTAGTGTGCTGTTGGGCGTTAGTGTGCTGTTGGGCGTTACGGTGGTGTTGGGCGTTAGTGTGCTGTTGGGCATTAGTGTGCTGTTGGGCGTTAGTGTGGTGTTGGGCGTTAGTGTGCTGTTGGGCGTTAGGGTGGTGTTGGGCGTTAGTGTGCTGTTGGGCGTTAGTGTGCTGTTGGGCGTTAGTGTGCTGTTGGGCGTTAGTGTGCTGTTGGGCGTTACGGTGGTGTTGGGCGTTAGTGTGCTGTTGGGCGTTAGTGTGGTGTTGGGCGTTAGTGTGCTGTTGGGCGTTAGGGTGTTGTTGGGCGTTACGGTGCTGTTGGGCGTTAGTGTGTTGTTGGGTGTTAGTGTGCTGTTGGGCGTTAGGGTGTTGTTGGGCGTTAGTGTGGTGTTGGGCGTTAGTGTGGTGTTGGGCGTTAGGGTGTTGTTGGGCGTTACGGTGGTGTTGGGCGTTAGTGTGCTGTTGGGCGTTAGTGTGGTGTTGGGCGTTAGGGTGGTGTTGGGTGTTAGTGTGCTGTTGGGCGTTACGGTGGTGTTGGGTGTTAGTGTGCTGTTGGGTGTTAGTGTGCTGTTGGGCGTTACGGTGGTGTTGGGCGTTAGGGTGCTGTTGGGCATTACGGTGGTGTTGGGCGTTAGTGTGGTGTTGGGCGTTACGGTGTTGTTGGGCGTTAGGGTGCTGTTGGGCGTTACGGTGGTGTTGGGCGTTAGGGTGGTGTTGGGTGTTAGTGTGCTGTTGGGCGTTACGGTGGTGTTGGGCGTTAGGGTGCTGTTGGGCATTACGGTGGTGTTGGGCGTTAGTGTGGTGTTGGGCGTTACGGTGGTGTTGGGCGTTAGGGTGCTGTTGGGCATTACGGTGGTGTTGGGCGTTAGTGTGGTGTTGGGCGTTACGGTGTTGTTGGGCGTTAGGGTGCTGTTGGGCGTTAGTGTGGTGTTGGGCGTTAGTGTGGTGTTGGGCATTAGTGTGCTGTTGGGCGTTAGTGTGCTGTTGGGCGTTAGGGTGCTGTTGGGCGTTAGTGTGGTGTTGGGCGTTAGTGTGCTGTTGGGCGTTAGGGTGCTGTTGGGCGTTAGTGTGGTGTTGGGCGTTAGTGTGGTGTTGGGCGTTAGTGTGCTGTTGGGCGTTAGGGTGCTGTTGGGCGTTAGTGTGCTGTTGGGCGTTACGGTGGTGTTGGGCGTTAGTGTGGTGTTGGGCGTTAGGGTGTTGTTGGGCGTTAGGGTGCTGTTGGGCGTTACGGTGGTGTTGGGCGTTAGGGTGTTGTTGGGCGTTAGTGTGCTATTGGGCGTTACGGTGGTGTTGGGCGTTAGGGTGTTGTTGGGCGTTAGTGTGGTGTTGGGCGTTAGGGTGCTGTTGGGCGTTAGTGTGGTGTTGGGCGTTAGGGTGCTGTTGGGCGTTACGGAGGTGTTGGGCGTTAGTGTGCTGTTGGGCGTTAGGGTGTTGTTGGGCGTTAGGGTGTTGTTGGGCGTTAGTGTGCTGTTGGGCGTTAGGGTGCTGTTGGGCGTTAGGGTGCTGTTGGGCATTACGGTGGTGTTGGGCGTTAGTGTGGTGTTGGGCGTTAGGGTGCTGTTGGGCGTTAGGGTGTTGTTGGGCGTTAGTGTGCTGTTGGGCGTTAGGGTGCTGTTGGGCGTTAGGGTGCTGTTGGGCATTACGGTGGTGTTGGGCGTTAGGGTGCTGTTGGGCGTTAGGGTGTTGTTGGGCGTTAGTGTGCTGTTGGGCATTAGGGTGCTGTTGGGCGTTAGTGTGCTGTTGGGCGTTAGTGTGCTGTTGGGCGTTAGTGTGGTGTTGGGCATTAGGGTGCTATTGTGCGTTAGGGTGTTGTTGGGCGTTACGGTGGTGTTGGGCGTTAGTGTGCTGTTGGGCGTTAGTGTGGTGTTGGGCGTTAGTGTGCTGTTGGGTGTTAGTGTGCTGTTGGGCATTAGGGTGCTGTTGGGCGTTAGTGTGCTGTTGGGTGTTAGTGTGCTGTTGGGCGTTAGTGTGGTGTTGGGCGTTAGTGTGCTGTTGGGCGTTAGTGTGGTGTTGGGCGTTAGGGTGCTGTTGGGCGTTAGTGTGGTGTTGGGCGTTAGTGTGGTGTTGGGCGTTAGGGTGCTGTTGGGCGTTAGTGTGCTGTTGGGCGTTAGTGTGCTGTTGGGCGTTACGGTGGTGTTGGGCGTTAGTGTGCTGTTGGGCATTAGTGTGCTGTTGGGCGTTAGTGTGGTGTTGGGCGTTAGTGTGCTGTTGGGCGTTAGGGTGGTGTTGGGCGTTAGTGTGCTGTTGGGCGTTAGTGTGCTGTTGGGCGTTAGTGTGCTGTTGGGCGTTAGTGTGCTGTTGGGCGTTACGGTGGTGTTGGGCGTTAGTGTGCTGTTGGGCGTTAGTGTGGTGTTGGGCGTTAGTGTGCTGTTGGGCGTTAGGGTGTTGTTGGGCGTTACGGTGCTGTTGGGCGTTAGTGTGTTGTTGGGTGTTAGTGTGCTGTTGGGCGTTAGGGTGTTGTTGGGCGTTAGTGTGGTGTTGGGCGTTAGTGTGGTGTTGGGCGTTAGGGTGTTGTTGGGCGTTACGGTGGTGTTGGGCGTTAGTGTGCTGTTGGGCGTTAGTGTGGTGTTGGGCGTTAGGGTGGTGTTGGGTGTTAGTGTGCTGTTGGGCGTTACGGTGGTGTTGGGTGTTAGTGTGCTGTTGGGTGTTAGTGTGCTGTTGGGCGTTACGGTGGTGTTGGGCGTTAGGGTGCTGTTGGGCATTACGGTGGTGTTGGGCGTTAGTGTGGTGTTGGGCGTTACGGTGTTGTTGGGCGTTAGGGTGCTGTTGGGCGTTACGGTGGTGTTGGGCATTAGGGTGGTGTTGGGTGTTAGTGTGCTGTTGGGCGTTACGGTGGTGTTGGGCGTTAGGGTGCTGTTGGGCATTACGGTGGTGTTGGGCGTTAGTGTGGTGTTGGGCGTTACGGTGGTGTTGGGCGTTAGGGTGCTGTTGGGCATTACGGTGGTGTTGGGCGTTAGTGTGGTGTTGGGCGTTACGGTGTTGTTGGGCGTTAGGGTGCTGTTGGGCGTTAGTGTGGTGTTGGGCGTTAGTGTGGTGTTGGGCATTAGTGTGCTGTTGGGCGTTAGTGTGCTGTTGGGCGTTAGGGTGCTGTTGGGCGTTAGTGTGGTGTTGGGCGTTAGTGTGCTGTTGGGCGTTAGGGTGCTGTTGGGCGTTAGTGTGGTGTTGGGCGTTAGTGTGGTGTTGGGCGTTAGTGTGCTGTTGGGCGTTAGGGTGCTGTTGGGCGTTAGTGTGCTGTTGGGCGTTAGTGTGCTGTTGGGCGTTACGGTGGTGTTGGGCGTTAGTGTGGTGTTGGGCGTTAGGGTGTTGTTGGGCGTTAGGGTGCTGTTGGGCGTTACGGTGGTGTTGGGCGTTAGGGTGTTGTTGGGCGTTAGTGTGCTATTGGGCGTTACGGTGGTGTTGGGCGTTAGGGTGTTGTTGGGCGTTAGTGTGGTGTTGGGCGTTAGGGTGCTGTTGGGCGTTAGTGTGGTGTTGGGCGTTAGGGTGCTGTTGGGCGTTACGGAGGTGTTGGGCGTTAGTGTGCTGTTGGGCGTTAGGGTGTTGTTGGGCGTTAGGGTGTTGTTGGGCGTTAGTGTGCTGTTGGGCGTTAGGGTGCTGTTGGGCGTTAGGGTGCTGTTGGGCATTACGGTGGTGTTGGGCGTTAGTGTGGTGTTGGGCGTTAGGGTGCTGTTGGGCGTTAGGGTGTTGTTGGGCGTTAGTGTGCTGTTGGGCGTTAGGGTGCTGTTGGGCGTTAGGGTGCTGTTGGGCATTACGGTGGTGTTGGGCGTTACGGTGGTGTTGGGCGTTAGGGTGCTGTTGAGCGTTAGGGTGCTGTTGGGCGTTAGTGTGGTGTTGGGCGTTAGGGTGCTGTTGGGCGTTAGTGTGGTGTTGGGCGTTAGTGTGGTGTTGGGCGTTAGGGTGCTGTTGGGCGTTAGTGTGCTGTTGGGCGTTAGTGTGCTGTTGGGCGTTACGGTGGTGTTGGGCGTTAGTGTGCTGTTGGGCATTAGTGTGCTGTTGGGCGTTAGTGTGGTGTTGGGCGTTAGTGTGCTGTTGGGCGTTAGGGTGGTGTTGGGCGTTAGTGTGCTGTTGGGCGTTAGTGTGCTGTTGGGCGTTAGTGTGCTGTTGGGCGTTAGTGTGCTGTTGGGCGTTACGGTGGTGTTGGGCGTTAGTGTGCTGTTGGGCGTTAGTGTGGTGTTGGGCGTTAGTGTGCTGTTGGGCGTTAGGGTGTTGTTGGGCGTTACGGTGCTGTTGGGCGTTAGTGTGTTGTTGGGTGTTAGTGTGCTGTTGGGCGTTAGGGTGTTGTTGGGCGTTAGTGTGGTGTTGGGCGTTAGTGTGGTGTTGGGCGTTAGGGTGTTGTTGGGCGTTACGGTGGTGTTGGGCGTTAGTGTGCTGTTGGGCGTTAGTGTGGTGTTGGGCGTTAGGGTGGTGTTGGGTGTTAGTGTGCTGTTGGGCGTTACGGTGGTGTTGGGTGTTAGTGTGCTGTTGGGTGTTAGTGTGCTGTTGGGCGTTACGGTGGTGTTGGGCGTTAGGGTGCTGTTGGGCATTACGGTGGTGTTGGGCGTTAGTGTGGTGTTGGGCGTTACGGTGTTGTTGGGCGTTAGGGTGCTGTTGGGCGTTACGGTGGTGTTGGGCGTTAGGGTGGTGTTGGGTGTTAGTGTGCTGTTGGGCGTTACGGTGGTGTTGGGCGTTAGGGTGCTGTTGGGCATTACGGTGGTGTTGGGCGTTAGTGTGGTGTTGGGCGTTACGGTGGTGTTGGGCGTTAGGGTGCTGTTGGGCATTACGGTGGTGTTGGGCGTTAGTGTGGTGTTGGGCGTTACGGTGTTGTTGGGCGTTAGGGTGCTGTTGGGCGTTAGTGTGGTGTTGGGCGTTAGTGTGGTGTTGGGCATTAGTGTGCTGTTGGGCGTTAGTGTGCTGTTGGGCGTTAGGGTGCTGTTGGGCGTTAGTGTGGTGTTGGGCGTTAGTGTGCTGTTGGGCGTTAGGGTGCTGTTGGGCGTTAGTGTGGTGTTGGGCGTTAGTGTGCTGTTGGGCGTTAGGGTGCTGTTGGGCGTTAGTGTGCTGTTGGGCGTTAGTGTGCTGTTGGGCGTTACGGTGGTGTTGGGCGTTAGTGTGGTGTTGGGCGTTAGGGTGTTGTTGGGCGTTAGGGTGCTGTTGGGCGTTACGGTGGTGTTGGGCGTTAGGGTGTTGTTGGGCGTTAGTGTGCTATTGGGCGTTACGGTGGTGTTGGGCGTTAGGGTGTTGTTGGGCGTTAGTGTGGTGTTGGGCGTTAGGGTGCTGTTGGGCGTTAGTGTGGTGTTGGGCGTTAGGGTGCTGTTGGGCGTTACGGAGGTGTTGGGCGTTAGTGTGCTGTTGGGCGTTAGGGTGTTGTTGGGCGTTAGGGTGTTGTTGGGCGTTAGTGTGCTGTTGGGCGTTAGGGTGCTGTTGGGCGTTAGGGTGCTGTTGGGCATTACGGTGGTGTTGGGCGTTAGTGTGGTGTTGGGCGTTAGGGTGCTGTTGGGCGTTAGGGTGTTGTTGGGCGTTAGTGTGCTGTTGGGCGTTAGGGTGCTGTTGGGCGTTAGGGTGCTGTTGGGCATTACGGTGGTGTTGGGCGTTAGGGTGCTGTTGGGCGTTAGGGTGTTGTTGGGCGTTAGTGTGCTGTTGGGCGTTAGTGTGGTGTTGGGCGTTAGGGTGCTGTTGGGCGTTAGTGTGGTGTTGGGCGTTAGTGTGGTGTTGGGCGTTAGGGTGCTGTTGGGCGTTAGTGTGCTGTTGGGCGTTAGTGTGCTGTTGGGCGTTACGGTGGTGTTGGGCGTTAGTGTGCTGTTGGGCATTAGTGTGCTGTTGGGCGTTAGTGTGGTGTTGGGCGTTAGTGTGCTGTTGGGCGTTAGGGTGGTGTTGGGCGTTAGTGTGCTGTTGGGCGTTAGTGTGCTGTTGGGCGTTAGTGTGCTGTTGGGCGTTAGTGTGCTGTTGGGCGTTACGGTGGTGTTGGGCGTTAGTGTGCTGTTGGGCGTTAGTGTGGTGTTGGGCGTTAGTGTGCTGTTGGGCGTTAGGGTGTTGTTGGGCGTTACGGTGCTGTTGGGCGTTAGTGTGTTGTTGGGTGTTAGTGTGCTGTTGGGCGTTAGGGTGTTGTTGGGCGTTAGTGTGGTGTTGGGCGTTAGTGTGGTGTTGGGCGTTAGGGTGTTGTTGGGCGTTACGGTGGTGTTGGGCGTTAGTGTGCTGTTGGGCGTTAGTGTGGTGTTGGGCGTTAGGGTGGTGTTGGGTGTTAGTGTGCTGTTGGGCGTTACGGTGGTGTTGGGTGTTAGTGTGCTGTTGGGTGTTAGTGTGCTGTTGGGCGTTACGGTGGTGTTGGGCGTTAGGGTGCTGTTGGGCATTACGGTGGTGTTGGGCGTTAGTGTGGTGTTGGGCGTTACGGTGTTGTTGGGCGTTAGGGTGCTGTTGGGCGTTACGGTGGTGTTGGGCGTTAGGGTGGTGTTGGGTGTTAGTGTGCTGTTGGGCGTTACGGTGGTGTTGGGCGTTAGGGTGCTGTTGGGCATTACGGTGGTGTTGGGCGTTAGTGTGGTGTTGGGCGTTACGGTGGTGTTGGGCGTTAGGGTGCTGTTGGGCATTACGGTGGTGTTGGGCGTTAGTGTGGTGTTGGGCGTTACGGTGTTGTTGGGCGTTAGGGTGCTGTTGGGCGTTAGTGTGGTGTTGGGCGTTAGTGTGGTGTTGGGCATTAGTGTGCTGTTGGGCGTTAGTGTGCTGTTGGGCGTTAGGGTGCTGTTGGGCGTTAGTGTGGTGTTGGGCGTTAGTGTGCTGTTGGGCGTTAGGGTGCTGTTGGGCGTTAGTGTGGTGTTGGGCGTTAGTGTGGTGTTGGGCGTTAGTGTGCTGTTGGGCGTTAGTGTGCTGTTGGGCGTTACGGTGGTGTTGGGCGTTAGTGTGGTGTTGGGCGTTAGGGTGTTGTTGGGCGTTAGGGTGCTGTTGGGCGTTACGGTGGTGTTGGGCGTTAGGGTGTTGTTGGGCGTTAGTGTGCTATTGGGCGTTACGGTGGTGTTGGGCGTTAGGGTGTTGTTGGGCGTTAGTGTGGTGTTGGGCGTTAGGGTGCTGTTGGGCGTTAGTGTGGTGTTGGGCGTTAGGGTGCTGTTGGGCGTTACGGAGGTGTTGGGCGTTAGTGTGCTGTTGGGCGTTAGGGTGTTGTTGGGCGTTAGGGTGTTGTTGGGCGTTAGTGTGCTGTTGGGCGTTAGGGTGCTGTTGGGCGTTAGGGTGCTGTTGGGCATTACGGTGGTGTTGGGCGTTAGTGTGGTGTTGGGCGTTAGGGTGCTGTTGGGCGTTAGGGTGTTGTTGGGCGTTAGTGTGCTGTTGGGCGTTAGGGTGCTGTTGGGCGTTAGGGTGCTGTTGGGCATTACGGTGGTGTTGGGCGTTAGGGTGCTGTTGGGCGTTAGGGTGTTGTTGGGCGTTAGTGTGCTGTTGGGCGTTAGTGTGGTGTTGGGCGTTAGGGTGCTGTTGGGCGTTAGTGTGGTGTTGGGCGTTAGTGTGGTGTTGGGCGTTAGGGTGCTGTTGGGCGTTAGTGTGCTGTTGGGCGTTAGTGTGCTGTTGGGCGTTACGGTGGTGTTGGGCGTTAGTGTGCTGTTGGGCATTAGTGTGCTGTTGGGCGTTAGTGTGGTGTTGGGCGTTAGTGTGCTGTTGGGCGTTAGGGTGGTGTTGGGCGTTAGTGTGCTGTTGGGCGTTAGTGTGCTGTTGGGCGTTAGTGTGCTGTTGGGCGTTAGTGTGCTGTTGGGCGTTACGGTGGTGTTGGGCGTTAGTGTGCTGTTGGGCGTTAGTGTGGTGTTGGGCGTTAGTGTGCTGTTGGGCGTTAGGGTGTTGTTGGGCGTTACGGTGCTGTTGGGCGTTAGTGTGTTGTTGGGTGTTAGTGTGCTGTTGGGCGTTAGGGTGTTGTTGGGCGTTAGTGTGGTGTTGGGCGTTAGTGTGGTGTTGGGCGTTAGGGTGTTGTTGGGCGTTACGGTGGTGTTGGGCGTTAGTGTGCTGTTGGGCGTTAGTGTGGTGTTGGGCGTTAGGGTGGTGTTGGGTGTTAGTGTGCTGTTGGGCGTTACGGTGGTGTTGGGTGTTAGTGTGCTGTTGGGTGTTAGTGTGCTGTTGGGCGTTACGGTGGTGTTGGGCGTTAGGGTGCTGTTGGGCATTACGGTGGTGTTGGGCGTTAGTGTGGTGTTGGGCGTTACGGTGTTGTTGGGCGTTAGGGTGCTGTTGGGCGTTACGGTGGTGTTGGGCGTTAGGGTGGTGTTGGGTGTTAGTGTGCTGTTGGGCGTTACGGTGGTGTTGGGCGTTAGGGTGCTGTTGGGCATTACGGTGGTGTTGGGCGTTAGTGTGGTGTTGGGCGTTACGGTGGTGTTGGGCGTTAGGGTGCTGTTGGGCATTACGGTGGTGTTGGGCGTTAGTGTGGTGTTGGGCGTTACGGTGTTGTTGGGCGTTAGGGTGCTGTTGGGCGTTAGTGTGGTGTTGGGCGTTAGTGTGGTGTTGGGCATTAGTGTGCTGTTGGGCGTTAGTGTGCTGTTGGGCGTTAGGGTGCTGTTGGGCGTTAGTGTGGTGTTGGGCGTTAGTGTGCTGTTGGGCGTTAGGGTGCTGTTGGGCGTTAGTGTGGTGTTGGGCGTTAGTGTGGTGTTGGGCGTTAGTGTGCTGTTGGGCGTTAGGGTGCTGTTGGGCGTTAGTGTGCTGTTGGGCGTTACGGTGGTGTTGGGCGTTAGTGTGGTGTTGGGCGTTAGGGTGTTGTTGGGCGTTAGGGTGCTGTTGGGCGTTACGGTGGTGTTGGGCGTTAGGGTGTTGTTGGGCGTTAGTGTGCTATTGGGCGTTACGGTGGTGTTGGGCGTTAGGGTGTTGTTGGGCGTTAGTGTGGTGTTGGGCGTTAGGGTGCTGTTGGGCGTTAGTGTGGTGTTGGGCGTTAGGGTGCTGTTGGGCGTTACGGAGGTGTTGGGCGTTAGTGTGCTGTTGGGCGTTAGGGTGTTGTTGGGCGTTAGGGTGTTGTTGGGCGTTAGGGTGTTGTTGGGCGTTAGTGTGCTGTTGGGCGTTAGGGTGCTGTTGGGCGTTAGGGTGCTGTTGGGCATTACGGTGGTGTTGGGCGTTAGTGTGGTGTTGGGCGTTAGGGTGCTGTTGGGCGTTAGGGTGTTGTTGGGCGTTAGTGTGCTGTTGGGCGTTAGGGTGCTGTTGGGCGTTAGGGTGCTGTTGGGCATTACGGTGGTGTTGGGCGTTAGGGTGCTGTTGGGCGTTAGGGTGTTGTTGGGCGTTAGTGTGCTGTTGGGCATTAGGGTGCTGTTGGGCGTTAGTGTGCTGTTGGGCGTTAGTGTGCTGTTGGGCGTTAGTGTGGTGTTGGGCATTAGGGTGCTATTGTGCGTTAGGGTGTTGTTGGGCGTTACGGTGGTGTTGGGCGTTAGTGTGCTGTTGGGCGTTAGTGTGGTGTTGGGCGTTAGTGTGCTGTTGGGCGTTAGTGTGCTGTTGGGCATTAGGGTGCTGTTGGGCGTTAGTGTGCTGTTGGGTGTTAGTGTGCTGTTGGGCGTTAGTGTGGTGTTGGGCGTTAGTGTGCTGTTGGGCGTTAGGGTGGTGTTGGGCGTTAGTGTGCTGTTGGGCGTTAGTGTGGTGTTGGGCGTTAGGGTGCTGTTGGGCGTTAGTGTGGTGTTGGGCGTTAGTGTGGTGTTGGGCGTTAGGGTGCTGTTGGGCGTTAGTGTGCTGTTGGGCGTTAGTGTGCTGTTGGGCGTTACGGTGGTGTTGGGCGTTAGTGTGCTGTTGGGCATTAGTGTGCTGTTGGGCGTTAGTGTGGTGTTGGGCGTTAGTGTGCTGTTGGGCGTTAGGGTGGTGTTGGGCGTTAGTGTGCTGTTGGGCGTTAGTGTGGTGTTGGGCGTTAGTGTGCTGTTGGGCGTTAGTGTGCTGTTGGGCGTTACGGTGGTGTTGGGCGTTAGTGTGCTGTTGGGCGTTAGTGTGGTGTTGGGCGTTAGTGTGCTGTTGGGCGTTAGGGTGTTGTTGGGCGTTACGGTGCTGTTGGGCGTTAGTGTGTTGTTGGGTGTTAGTGTGCTGTTGGGCGTTAGGGTGTTGTTGGGCGTTAGTGTGGTGTTGGGCGTTAGTGTGGTGTTGGGCGTTAGGGTGTTGTTGGGCGTTACGGTGGTGTTGGGCGTTAGTGTGCTGTTGGGCGTTAGTGTGGTGTTGGGCGTTAGGGTGGTGTTGGGTGTTAGTGTGCTGTTGGGCGTTACGGTGGTGTTGGGTGTTAGTGTGCTGTTGGGTGTTAGTGTGCTGTTGGGCGTTACGGTGGTGTTGGGCGTTAGGGTGCTGTTGGGCATTACGGTGGTGTTGGGCGTTAGTGTGGTGTTGGGCGTTACGGATGTTGTTGGGCGTTAGGGTGCTGTTGGGCGTTACGGTGGTGTTGGGCGTTAGGGTGGTGTTGGGTGTTAGTGTGCTGTTGGGCGTTACGGTGGTGTTGGGCGTTAGGGTGCTGTTGGGCATTACGGTGGTGTTGGGCGTTAGTGTGGTGTTGGGCGTTACGGTGGTGTTGGGCGTTAGGGTGCTGTTGGGCATTACGGTGGTGTTGGGCGTTAGTGTGGTGTTGGGCGTTACGGTGTTGTTGGGCGTTAGGGTGCTGTTGGGCGTTAGTGTGGTGTTGGGCGTTAGTGTGGTGTTGGGCATTAGTGTGCTGTTGGGCGTTAGTGTGCTGTTGGGCGTTAGGGTGCTGTTGGGCGTTAGTGTGGTGTTGGGCGTTAGTGTGCTGTTGGGCGTTAGTGTGCTGTTGGGCGTTAGGGTGCTGTTGGGCGTTAGTGTGGTGTTGGGCGTTAGTGTGGTGTTGGGCGTTAGTGTGCTGTTGGGCGTTAGGGTGCTGTTGGGCGTTAGTGTGCTGTTGGGCGTTAGTGTGCTGTTGGGCGTTACGGTGGTGTTGGGCGTTAGTGTGGTGTTGGGCGTTAGGGTGTTGTTGGGCGTTAGGGTGCTGTTGGGCGTTACGGTGGTGTTGGGCGTTAGGGTGTTGTTGGGCGTTAGTGTGCTATTGGGCGTTACGGTGGTGTTGGGCGTTAGGGTGTTGTTGGGCGTTAGTGTGGTGTTGGGCGTTAGGGTGCTGTTGGGCGTTAGTGTGGTGTTGGGCGTTAGGGTGCTGTTGGGCGTTACGGAGGTGTTGGGCGTTAGTGTGCTGTTGGGCGTTAGGGTGTTGTTGGGCGTTAGGGTGTTGTTGGGCGTTAGTGTGCTGTTGGGCGTTAGGGTGCTGTTGGGCGTTAGGGTGCTGTTGGGCATTACGGTGGTGTTGGGCGTTAGTGTGGTGTTGGGCGTTAGGGTGCTGTTGGGCGTTAGGGTGTTGTTGGGCGTTAGTGTGCTGTTGGGCGTTAGGGTGCTGTTGGGCGTTAGGGTGCTGTTGGGCATTACGGTGGTGTTGGGCGTTAGGGTGCTGTTGGGCGTTAGGGTGTTGTTGGGCGTTAGTGTGCTGTTGGGCGTTAGGGTGGTGTTGGGCGTTAGTGTGGTGTTGGGCGTTAGGGTGCTGTTGGGCGTTAGGGTGCTGTTGGGCATTACGGTGGTGTTGGGCGTTAGTGTGCTGTTGGGCGTTAGGGTGTTGTTGGGCGTTAGGGTGCTGTTGGGCGTTACGGTGGTGTTGGGCGTTAGGGTGTTGTTGGGCGTTAGTGTGCTATTGGGCGTTAGTGTGCTGTTGGGCGTTAGGGTGCTGTTGGGCGTTAGTGTGGTGTTGGGCGTTAGTGTGGTGTTGGGCGTTAGTGTGCTGTTGGGCGTTAGGGTGGTGTTGGGTGTTAGTGTGCTGTTGGGCGTTACGGTGGTGTTGGGCGTTAGGGTGCTGTTGGGCGTTACGGTGGTGTTGGGCGTTAGTGTGCTGTTGGGTGTTAGTGTGGTGTTGGGCGTTAGGGTGTTGTTGGGTGTTAGTGTGCTGTTGGGCGTTAGTGTGGTGTTGGGTGTTAGTGTGCTGTTGGGCGTTACGGTGGTGTTGGGCGTTAGGGTGGTGTTGGGTGTTAGTGTGCTGTTGGGCGTTACGGTGGTGTTGGGCGTTAGGGTGCTGTTGGGCGTTAGTGTGCTGTTGGGCGTTAGTGTGGTGTTGGGCGTTAGTGTGCTGTTGGGCGTTACGGTGGTGTTGGGCGTTAGTGTGCTGTTGGGCGTTAGGGTGTTGTTGGGTGTTAGTGTGCTGTTGGGCGTTAGTGTGCTGTTGGGCGTTAGGGTGTTGTTGGGCGTTAGGGTGCTGTTGGGCGTTAGTGTGCTGTTGGGCGTTAGTGTGGTGTTGGGCATTAGGGTGTTGTTGGGCGTTAGTGTGCTGTTGGGCATTAGGGTGTTGTTGGGCGTTAGTGTGCTGTTGGGCGTTAGGGTGTTGTTGGGCATTAGTGTGCTGTTGGGCGTTAGGGTGTTGTTGGACGTTAGTGTGCTGTTGGGCGTTAGTGTGGTGTTGGGCGTTAGGGTGCTATTGGGCGTTAGGGTGCTGTTGGGCGTTAGTGTGGTGTTGGGCGTTAGGGTGCTGCTGGGCGTTAGTGTGGTGTTGGGCGTTAGTGTGCTGTTGGGCGTTAGGGTGCTGTTGGGCGTTAGTGTGGTGTTGGGCGTTAGTGTGGTGTTGGGCGTTAGTGTGGTGTTGGGCGTTAGGGTGCTATTGGGCGTTAGGGTGCTGTTGGGCGTTAGGGTGCTGTTGGGCGTTAGGGTGCTGTTGGGCGTTAGGGTGGTGTTGGGCGTTAGGGTGCTGTTGGGCGTTAGGGTGCTGTTGGGCGTTAGTGTGGTGTTGGGCGTTAGGGTGCTGTTGGGCGTTACGGAGGTGTTGGGCGTTAGTGTGCTGTTGGGCGTTAGGGTGTTGTTGGGCGTTAGGGTGTTGTTGGGCGTTAGTGTGGTGTTGGGCGTTAGGGTGCTGTTGGGCGTTAGGGTGCTGTTGGGCATTACGGTGGTGTTGGGCGTTAGTGTGGTGTTGGGCGTTAGGGTGCTGTTGGGCGTTAGGGTGTTGTTGGGCGTTAGTGTGCTGTTGGGCGTTAGGGTGCTGTTGGGCATTACGGTGGTGTTGGGCGTTAGTGTGGTGTTGGGCGTTACGGTGTTGTTGGGCGTTAGGGTGCTGTTGGGCGTTAGTGTGGTGTTGGGCGTTAGTGTGGTGTTGGGCATTAGTGTGCTGTTGGGCGTTAGTGTGCTGTTGGGCGTTAGGGTGCTGTTGGGCGTTAGTGTGGTGTTGGGCGTTAGTGTGCTGTTGGGCGTTAGTGTGCTGTTGGGCGTTAGGGTGCTGTTGGGCGTTAGTGTGGTGTTGGGCGTTAGTGTGGTGTTGGGCGTTAGTGTGCTGTTGGGCGTTAGGGTGCTGTTGGGCGTTAGTGTGCTGTTGGGCGTTAGTGTGCTGTTGGGCGTTACGGTGGTGTTGGGCGTTAGTGTGGTGTTGGGCGTTAGGGTGTTGTTGGGCGTTAGGGTGCTGTTGGGCGTTACGGTGGTGTTGGGCGTTAGGGTGTTGTTGGGCGTTAGTGTGCTATTGGGCGTTACGGTGGTGTTGGGCGTTAGGGTGTTGTTGGGCGTTAGTGTGGTGTTGGGCGTTAGGGTGCTGTTGGGCGTTAGTGTGGTGTTGGGCGTTACGGTGGTGTTGGGCGTTAGTGTGCTGTTGGGCATTAGTGTGCTGTTGGGCGTTAGTGTGGTGTTGGGCGTTAGTGTGCTGTTGGGCGTTAGGGTGGTGTTGGGCGTTAGTGTGCTGTTGGGCGTTAGGGTGCTGTTGGGCATTACGGTGGTGTTGGGCGTTAGTGTGGTGTTGGGCGTTAGGGTGCTGTTGGGCGTTAGGGTGTTGTTGGGCGTTAGTGTGCTGTTGGGCGTTAGGGTGCTGTTGGGCGTTAGGGTGCTGTTGGGCATTACGGTGGTGTTGGGCGTTAGGGTGCTGTTGGGCGTTAGGGTGTTGTTGGGCGTTAGTGTGCTGTTGGGCGTTAGGGTGGTGTTGGGCGTTAGTGTGGTGTTGGGCGTTAGGGTGCTGTTGGGCGTTAGGGTGCTGTTGGGCATTACGGTGGTGTTGGGCGTTAGTGTGCTGTTGGGCGTTAGGGTGTTGTTGGGCGTTAGGGTGCTGTTGGGCGTTACGGTGGTGTTGGGCGTTAGGGTGTTGTTGGGCGTTAGTGTGCTATTGGGCGTTAGTGTGCTGTTGGGCGTTAGGGTGCTGTTGGGCGTTAGTGTGGTGTTGGGCGTTAGTGTGGTGTTGGGCGTTAGTGTGCTGTTGGGCGTTAGGGTGGTGTTGGGTGTTAGTGTGCTGTTGGGCGTTACGGTGGTGTTGGGCGTTAGGGTGCTGTTGGGCGTTACGGTGGTGTTGGGCGTTAGTGTGCTGTTGGGTGTTAGTGTGGTGTTGGGCGTTAGGGTGTTGTTGGGTGTTAGTGTGCTGTTGGGCGTTAGTGTGGTGTTGGGTGTTAGTGTGCTGTTGGGCGTTACGGTGGTGTTGGGCGTTAGGGTGGTGTTGGGTGTTAGTGTGCTGTTGGGCGTTACGGTGGTGTTGGGCGTTAGGGTGCTGTTGGGCGTTAGTGTGCTGTTGGGCGTTAGTGTGGTGTTGGGCGTTAGTGTGCTGTTGGGCGTTACGGTGGTGTTGGGCGTTAGTGTGCTGTTGGGCGTTAGGGTGTTGTTGGGTGTTAGTGTGCTGTTGGGCGTTAGTGTGCTGTTGGGCGTTAGGGTGTTGTTGGGCGTTAGGGTGCTGTTGGGCGTTAGTGTGCTGTTGGGCGTTAGTGTGGTGTTGGGCATTAGGGTGTTGTTGGGCGTTAGTGTGCTGTTGGGCATTAGGGTGTTGTTGGGCGTTAGTGTGCTGTTGGGCGTTAGGGTGTTGTTGGGCATTAGTGTGCTGTTGGGCGTTAGGGTGTTGTTGGACGTTAGTGTGCTGTTGGGCGTTAGTGTGGTGTTGGGCGTTAGGGTGCTATTGGGCGTTAGGGTGCTGTTGGGCGTTAGTGTGGTGTTGGGCGTTAGGGTGCTGCTGGGCGTTAGTGTGGTGTTGGGCGTTAGTGTGCTGTTGGGCGTTAGGGTGCTGTTGGGCGTTAGTGTGGTGTTGGGCGTTAGTGTGGTGTTGGGCGTTAGTGTGGTGTTGGGCGTTAGGGTGCTATTGGGCGTTAGGGTGCTGTTGGGCGTTAGGGTGCTGTTGGGCGTTAGGGTGCTGTTGGGCGTTAGGGTGGTGTTGGGCGTTAGGGTGCTGTTGGGCGTTAGGGTGCTGTTGGGCGTTAGTGTGGTGTTGGGCGTTAGGGTGCTGTTGGGCGTTACGGAGGTGTTGGGCGTTAGTGTGCTGTTGGGCGTTAGGGTGTTGTTGGGCGTTAGGGTGTTGTTGGGCGTTAGTGTGCTGTTGGGCGTTAGGGTGCTGTTGGGCGTTAGGGTGCTGTTGGGCATTACGGTGGTGTTGGGCGTTAGTGTGGTGTTGGGCGTTAGGGTGCTGTTGGGCGTTAGGGTGTTGTTGGGCGTTAGTGTGCTGTTGGGCGTTAGGGTGCTGTTGGGCGTTAGGGTGCTGTTGGGCATTACGGTGGTGTTGGGCGTTAGGGTGCTGTTGGGCGTTAGGGTGTTGTTGGGCGTTAGTGTGCTGTTGGGCATTAGGGTGCTGTTGGGCGTTAGTGTGCTGTTGGGTGTTAGTGTGCTGTTGGGCGTTAGTGTGGTGTTGGGCATTAGGGTGCTATTGTGCGTTAGGGTGTTGTTGGGCGTTACGGTGGTGTTGGGCGTTAGTGTGCTGTTGGGCGTTAGTGTGGTGTTGGGCGTTAGTGTGCTGTTGGGTGTTAGTGTGCTGTTGGGCATTAGGGTGCTGTTGGGCGTTAGTGTGCTGTTGGGTGTTAGTGTGCTGTTGGGCGTTAGTGTGGTGTTGGGCGTTAGTGTGCTGTTGGGCGTTAGGGTGGTGTTGGGCGTTAGTGTGCTGTTGGGCGTTAGTGTGGTGTTGGGCGTTAGGGTGCTGTTGGGCGTTAGTGTGGTGTTGGGCGTTAGTGTGGTGTTGGGCGTTAGGGTGCTGTTGGGCGTTAGTGTGCTGTTGGGCGTTAGTGTGCTGTTGGGCGTTACGGTGGTGTTGGGCGTTAGTGTGCTGTTGGGCATTAGTGTGCTGTTGGGCGTTAGTGTGGTGTTGGGCGTTAGTGTGCTGTTGGGCGTTAGGGTGGTGTTGGGCGTTAGTGTGCTGTTGGGCGTTAGTGTGGTGTTGGGCGTTAGTGTGCTGTTGGGCGTTAGTGTGCTGTTGGGCGTTAGTGTGCTGTTGGGCGTTACGGTGGTGTTGGGCGTTAGTGTGCTGTTGGGCGTTAGTGTGGTGTTGGGCGTTAGTGTGCTGTTGGGCGTTAGGGTGTTGTTGGGCGTTACGGTGCTGTTGGGCGTTAGTGTGTTGTTGGGTGTTAGTGTGCTGTTGGGCGTTAGGGTGTTGTTGGGCGTTAGTGTGGTGTTGGGCGTTAGTGTGGTGTTGGGCGTTAGGGTGTTGTTGGGCGTTACGGTGGTGTTGGGCGTTAGTGTGCTGTTGGGCGTTAGTGTGGTGTTGGGCGTTAGGGTGGTGTTGGGTGTTAGTGTGCTGTTGGGCGTTACGGTGGTGTTGGGTGTTAGTGTGCTGTTGGGTGTTAGTGTGCTGTTGGGCGTTACGGTGGTGTTGGGCGTTAGGGTGCTGTTGGGCATTACGGTGGTGTTGGGCGTTAGTGTGGTGTTGGGCGTTACGGTGTTGTTGGGCGTTAGGGTGCTGTTGGGCGTTACGGTGGTGTTGGGCGTTAGGGTGGTGTTGGGTGTTAGTGTGCTGTTGGGCGTTACGGTGGTGTTGGGCGTTAGGGTGCTGTTGGGCATTACGGTGGTGTTGGGCGTTAGTGTGGTGTTGGGCGTTACGGTGGTGTTGGGCGTTAGGGTGCTGTTGGGCATTACGGTGGTGTTGGGCGTTAGTGTGGTGTTGGGCGTTACGGTGTTGTTGGGCGTTAGGGTGCTGTTGGGCGTTAGTGTGGTGTTGGGCGTTAGTGTGGTGTTGGGCATTAGTGTGCTGTTGGGCGTTAGTGTGCTGTTGGGCGTTAGGGTGCTGTTGGGCGTTAGTGTGGTGTTGGGCGTTAGTGTGCTGTTGGGCGTTAGGGTGCTGTTGGGCGTTAGTGTGGTGTTGGGCGTTAGTGTGGTGTTGGGCGTTAGTGTGCTGTTGGGCGTTAGGGTGCTGTTGGGCGTTAGTGTGCTGTTGGGCGTTAGTGTGGTGTTGGGCGTTAGTGTGGTGTTGGGCGTTAGTGTGGTGTTGGGCGTTAGGGTGCTATTGGGCGTTAGGGTGCTGTTGGGCGTTAGGGTGCTGTTGGGCGTTAGGGTGCTGTTGGGCGTTAGGGTGGTGTTGGGCGTTAGGGTGCTGTTGGGCGTTAGGGTGCTGTTGGGCGTTAGTGTGGTGTTGGGCGTTAGGGTGCTGTTGGGCGTTACGGAGGTGTTGGGCGTTAGTGTGCTGTTGGGCGTTAGGGTGTTGTTGGGCGTTAGGGTGTTGTTGGGCGTTAGTGTGCTGTTGGGCGTTAGGGTGCTGTTGGGCGTTAGGGTGCTGTTGGGCATTACGGTGGTGTTGGGCGTTAGTGTGGTGTTGGGCGTTAGGGTGCTGTTGGGCGTTAGGGTGTTGTTGGGCGTTAGTTTGCTGTTGGGCGTTAGGGTGCTGTTGGGCGTTAGGGTGCTGTTGGGCATTACGGTGGTGTTGGGCGTTAGGGTGCTGTTGGGCGTTAGGGTGTTGTTGGGCGTTAGTGTGCTGTTGGGCATTAGGGTGCTGTTGGGCGTTAGTGTGCTGTTGGGTGTTAGTGTGCTGTTGGGCGTTAGTGTGGTGTTGGGCATTAGGGTGCTATTGTGCGTTAGGGTGTTGTTGGGCGTTACGGTGGTGTTGGGCGTTAGTGTGCTGTTGGGCGTTAGTGTGGTGTTGGGCGTTAGTGTGCTGTTGGGTGTTAGTGTGCTGTTGGGCATTAGGGTGCTGTTGGGCGTTAGTGTGCTGTTGGGTGTTAGTGTGCTGTTGGGCGTTAGTGTGGTGTTGGGCGTTAGTGTGCTGTTGGGCGTTAGGGTGGTGTTGGGCGTTAGTGTGCTGTTGGGCGTTAGTGTGGTGTTGGGCGTTAGGGTGCTGTTGGGCGTTAGTGTGGTGTTGGGCGTTAGTGTGGTGTTGGGCGTTAGGGTGCTGTTGGGCGTTAGTGTGCTGTTGGGCGTTAGTGTGCTGTTGGGCGTTACGGTGGTGTTGGGCGTTAGTGTGCTGTTGGGCATTAGTGTGCTGTTGGGCGTTAGTGTGGTGTTGGGCGTTAGTGTGCTGTTGGGCGTTAGGGTGGTGTTGGGCGTTAGTGTGCTGTTGGGCGTTAGTGTGGTGTTGGGCGTTAGTGTGCTGTTGGGCGTTAGTGTGCTGTTGGGCGTTAGTGTGCTGTTGGGCGTTACGGTGGTGTTGGGCGTTAGTGTGCTGTTGGGCGTTAGTGTGGTGTTGGGCGTTAGTGTGCTGTTGGGCGTTAGGGTGTTGTTGGGCGTTACGGTGCTGTTGGGCGTTAGTGTGTTGTTGGGTGTTAGTGTGCTGTTGGGCGTTAGGGTGTTGTTGGGCGTTAGTGTGGTGTTGGGCGTTAGTGTGGTGTTGGGCGTTAGGGTGTTGTTGGGCGTTACGGTGGTGTTGGGCGTTAGTGTGCTGTTGGGCGTTAGTGTGGTGTTGGGCGTTAGGGTGGTGTTGGGTGTTAGTGTGCTGTTGGGCGTTACGGTGGTGTTGGGTGTTAGTGTGCTGTTGGGTGTTAGTGTGCTGTTGGGCGTTACGGTGGTGTTGGGCGTTAGGGTGCTGTTGGGCATTACGGTGGTGTTGGGCGTTAGTGTGGTGTTGGGCGTTACGGTGTTGTTGGGCGTTAGGGTGCTGTTGGGCGTTACGGTGGTGTTGGGCGTTAGGGTGGTGTTGGATGTTAGTGTGCTGTTGGGCGTTACGGTGGTGTTGGGCGTTAGGGTGCTGTTGGGCATTACGGTGGTGTTGGGCGTTAGTGTGGTGTTGGGCGTTACGGTGGTGTTGGGCGTTAGGGTGCTGTTGGGCATTACGGTGGTGTTGGGCGTTAGTGTGGTGTTGGGCGTTACGGTGTTGTTGGGCGTTAGGGTGCTGTTGGGCGTTAGTGTGGTGTTGGGCGTTAGTGTGGTGTTGGGCATTAGTGTGCTGTTGGGCGTTAGTGTGCTGTTGGGCGTTAGGGTGCTGTTGGGCGTTAGTGTGGTGTTGGGCGTTAGTGTGCTGTTGGGCGTTAGGGTGCTGTTGGGCGTTAGTGTGGTGTTGGGCGTTAGTGTGGTGTTGGGCGTTAGTGTGCTGTTGGGCGTTAGGGTGCTGTTGGGCGTTAGTGTGCTGTTGGGCGTTAGTGTGCTGTTGGGCGTTACGGTGGTGTTGGGCGTTAGTGTGGTGTTGGGCGTTAGGGTGTTGTTGGGCGTTAGGGTGCTGTTGGGCGTTAGGGTGCTGTTGGGCGTTACGGTGGTGTTGGGCGTTAGGGTGTTGTTGGGCGTTAGTGTGCTATTGGGCGTTACGGTGGTGTTGGGCGTTAGGGTGTTGTTGGGCGTTAGTGTGGTGTTGGGCGTTAGGGTGCTGTTGGGCGTTAGTGTGGTGTTGGGCGTTAGGGTGCTGTTGGGCGTTACGGAGGTGTTGGGCGTTAGTGTGCTGTTGGGCGTTAGGGTGTTGTTGGGCGTTAGGGTGTTGTTGGGCGTTAGTGTGCTGTTGGGCGTTAGGGTGCTGTTGGGCGTTAGGGTGCTGTTGGGCATTACGGTGGTGTTGGGCGTTAGTGTGGTGTTGGGCGTTAGGGTGCTGTTGGGCGTTAGGGTGTTGTTGGGCGTTAGTGTGCTGTTGGGCGTTAGGGTGCTGTTGGGCGTTAGGGTGCTGTTGGGCATTACGGTGGTGTTGGGCGTTAGGGTGCTGTTGGGCGTTAGGGTGTTGTTGGGCGTTAGTGTGCTGTTGGGCGTTAGGGTGGTGTTGGGCGTTAGTGTGGTGTTGGGCGTTAGGGTGCTGTTGGGCGTTAGGGTGCTGTTGGGCATTACGGTGGTGTTGGGCGTTAGTGTGCTGTTGGGCGTTAGGGTGTTGTTGGGCGTTAGGGTGCTGTTGGGCGTTACGGTGGTGTTGGGCGTTAGGGTGTTGTTGGGCGTTAGTGTGCTATTGGGCGTTAGTGTGCTGTTGGGCGTTAGGGTGCTGTTGGGCGTTAGTGTGGTGTTGGGCGTTAGTGTGGTGTTGGGCGTTAGTGTGGTGTTGGGCGTTAGGGTGGTGTTGGGTGTTAGTGTGCTGTTGGGCGTTACGGTGGTGTTGGGCGTTAGGGTGCTGTTGGGCGTTACGGTGGTGTTGGGCGTTAGTGTGCTGTTGGGTGTTAGTGTGGTGTTGGGCGTTAGGGTGTTGTTGGGTGTTAGTGTGCTGTTGGGCGTTAGTGTGGTGTTGGGTGTTAGTGTGCTGTTGGGCGTTACGGTGGTGTTGGGCGTTAGGGTGGTGTTGGGTGTTAGTGTGCTGTTGGGCGTTACGGTGGTGTTGGGCGTTAGGGTGCTGTTGGGCGTTAGTGTGCTGTTGGGCGTTAGTGTGGTGTTGGGCGTTAGTGTGCTGTTGGGCGTTACGGTGGTGTTGGGCGTTAGTGTGGTGTTGGGCGTTAGTGTGCTGTTGGGCGTTAGTGTGGTGTTGGGCATTAGTGTGCTGTTGGGCGTTAGTGTGCTGTTGGGCGTTAGGGTGCTGTTGGGCGTTAGTGTGGTGTTGGGCGTTAGTGTGCTGTTGGGCGTTAGGGTGCTGTTGGGCGTTAGTGTGGTGTTGGGCGTTAGTGTGGTGTTGGGCGTTAGTGTGCTGTTGGGCGTTAGGGTGCTGTTGGGCGTTAGTGTGCTGTTGGGCGTTAGTGTGCTGTTGGGCGTTACGGTGGTGTTGGGCGTTAGTGTGGTGTTGGGCGTTAGGGTGTTGTTGGGCGTTAGGGTGCTGTTGGGCGTTAGGGTGCTGTTGGGCGTTACGGTGGTGTTGGGCGTTAGGGTGTTGTTGGGCGTTAGTGTGCTATTGGGCGTTACGGTGGTGTTGGGCGTTAGGGTGTTGTTGGGCGTTAGTGTGGTGTTGGGCGTTAGGGTGCTGTTGGGCGTTAGTGTGGTGTTGGGCGTTAGGGTGCTGTTGGGCGTTACGGAGGTGTTGGGCGTTAGTGTGCTGTTGGGCGTTAGGGTGTTGTTGGGCGTTAGGGTGTTGTTGGGCGTTAGTGTGCTGTTGGGCGTTAGGGTGCTGTTGGGCGTTAGGGTGCTGTTGGGCATTACGGTGGTGTTGGGCGTTAGTGTGGTGTTGGGCGTTAGGGTGCTGTTGGGCGTTAGGGTGTTGTTGGGCGTTAGTGTGCTGTTGGGCGTTAGGGTGCTGTTGGGCGTTAGGGTGCTGTTGGGCATTACGGTGGTGTTGGGCGTTAGGGTGCTGTTGGGCGTTAGGGTGTTGTTGGGCGTTAGTGTGCTGTTGGGCGTTAGGGTGGTGTTGGGCGTTAGTGTGGTGTTGGGCGTTAGGGTGCTGTTGGGCGTTAGGGTGCTGTTGGGCATTACGGTGGTGTTGGGCGTTAGTGTGCTGTTGGGCGTTAGGGTGTTGTTGGGCGTTAGGGTGCTGTTGGGCGTTACGGTGGTGTTGGGCGTTAGGGTGTTGTTGGGCGTTAGTGTGCTATTGGGCGTTAGTGTGCTGTTGGGCGTTAGGGTGCTGTTGGGCGTTAGTGTGGTGTTGGGCGTTAGTGTGGTGTTGGGCGTTAGTGTGGTGTTGGGCGTTAGGGTGGTGTTGGGTGTTAGTGTGCTGTTGGGCGTTACGGTGGTGTTGGGCGTTAGGGTGCTGTTGGGCGTTACGGTGGTGTTGGGCGTTAGTGTGCTGTTGGGTGTTAGTGTGGTGTTGGGCGTTAGGGTGTTGTTGGGTGTTAGTGTGCTGTTGGGCGTTAGTGTGGTGTTGGGTGTTAGTGTGCTGTTGGGCGTTACGGTGGTGTTGGGCGTTAGGGTGGTGTTGGGTGTTAGTGTGCTGTTGGGCGTTACGGTGGTGTTGGGCGTTAGGGTGCTGTTGGGCGTTAGTGTGCTGTTGGGCGTTAGTGTGGTGTTGGGCGTTAGTGTGCTGTTGGGCGTTACGGTGGTGTTGGGCGTTAGTGTGCTGTTGGGCGTTAGGGTGTTGTTGGGTGTTAGTGTGCTGTTGGGCGTTAGTGTGCTGTTGGGCGTTAGGGTGTTGTTGGGCGTTAGGGTGCTGTTGGGCGTTAGTGTGCTGTTGGGCGTTAGTGTGGTGTTGGGCATTAGGGTGTTGTTGGGCGTTAGTGTGCTGTTGGGCATTAGGGTGTTGTTGGGCGTTAGTGTGCTGTTGGGCGTTAGGGTGTTGTTGGGCGTTAGTGTGCTGTTGGGCGTTAGGGTGTTGTTGGGCGTTAGTGTGCTGTTGGGCGTTAGTGTGGTGTTGGGCGTTAGGGTGCTATTGGGCGTTAGGGTGCTGTTGGGCGTTAGTGTGGTGTTGGGCGTTAGGGTGCTGCTGGGCGTTAGTGTGGTGTTGGGCGTTAGTGTGCTGTTGGGCGTTAGGGTGCTGTTGGGCGTTAGTGTGGTGTTGGGCGTTAGTGTGGTGTTGGGCGTTAGTGTGGTGTTGGGCGTTAGGGTGCTATTGGGCGTTAGGGTGCTGTTGGGCGTTAGGGTGCTGTTGGGCGTTAGGGTGCTGTTGGGCGTTAGGGTGGTGTTGGGCGTTAGGGTGCTGTTGGGCGTTAGGGTGCTGTTGGGCGTTAGGGTGCTGTTGGGCGTTAGGTGTGTTGGGTATTACAGTGCTGCCCTGGTGTATCCTCCTGGTGCCCTCCGCTGGTCACGTCTCTCACGCAGTCTGTTTTTGTGTGGAAGGTTCCGGTGAGGACGACATCCCGGTCGCCTGTCCTGTCCCGTCGAGACTCTCCCCTCCAGGGCGGGGCGCAGCCTAGCAACCAAGCCGGACAGAGGAACGCCGGCAGGTATGGTTACTATGCTGCTCCTCACCAAGGCCTTTGGGTTCTAATGCAGCTAGTGCACACTGTAAGGGTTCTAATGCAGCTAGTGCACACTGTAAGGTTTCTAATGCAGCTTGTGCACACTGTAAGGGTTCTAATGCAGCTAGTGCACACTCTAAGAGTTCTACTGCAGCTAATTCACACTCTTAGGGTTCTACTGCAGCTAGTGCACATTGTTAGGTGGTACATTTCAAAATGGATGAGAAGTTTGTGCAACTTCGTGGTAGAGAATGAGAGAGGTGGGAGGAAATATCAAACCAAAATGTTAAAAAAAATAGAGATCTTGACAAAAAGGCTGCAGCATGGAGTGTTGTAAGCGCTGACATGCAGATTCCAGGTACACATTATTATTACCAATCATGTCCAATCAATTGAATTTATCACAGGTGGACTCCAATTAAGTTGTAGAAACATCTCAAGCAGTATCAGTGGAAACAAAATGCACCTCAGCTCACTTTTGGGCGTCATATCAAAGGGTGTGCACACTTGTGTACATATGATATTTTACATTTTGATTTTTAATAAATTAGCACAAATGTCTAAAAACCTGTTTTCCCTTTGTCATTATGGGCTATTTTGTGTAGAATTTTGAGACAAAAAATGAACTCAATCTATTGTAGAATATGTCTGTAACGAAATAAAACTTGGAGAAGGTGAAAGACTGCAGGTGCAGACTTTCCGGCTTGACTGTAAACAATGCGTTACCGTGACGGACATTTCTTTACCGTCAACTATGTCCCTGCCATTGTACCGTCTGCTGTGTGAACAGCCCATAAGGGTTCTAACGCACCAAATGCACACTGTAAGGGTTCTAACGCACCAAATGCACACGCATAGGGGCTGATTTACTAAACTAACAAGGTGCAAAGAGGATTGCATTTTCTTTGGGCGACACGGTGGTGCAGTGGTTAGCACTGTTGCCTCGCTCATGCACGGTGGTGCAGTGGTTAGCACTGTTGCCTCGCTCATGCACGGTGGTGCAGTGGTTAGCACTGTTGCCTCGCAAGAAAGAGGTTCTGGGTTAGAATCCCGGTCCTGGTCCTCTCTGCGTGGAGTTTGCATGTTCTCCCCGTGTTCGCGTGGGTTTCCTCCAGGCACTCCGGTTTCCTCCCACACCAAAGACATGTATGTCAGGTTGGGTAAACTCCTGCCATTGTCCTTGACCAAGGCACTGGCCTCAGAACTGGAGTTGGTCCCCGGGCACTGCACTGTGGCTGCCCACTGCACCTAAGCAGTTAGGATGGGTCAAATGCAGAGGACAAATTACCCCACGGGGTCAATAAAGTATAACTTAACATTAACTTAAAATTGAAAGATACATTGACCTCTCGTTTTTGCAGGTTAGAATGAATATTCAAAATTGGGCGTACTTATGTTATTTTGCTAAATATTGGGAGGTGGTTAGAGGTGGTCATGCAAATAATTTCTTTAGGACTTGTAAAGTGATTTACTAAGCCCGAAAGGATATTTGGGAAAGGTATTTGCGGGTGCATTTTGATACAAATGGGAAACGGGTATTTAAATACACGGAATCAAGATTACGGCATGAGTACGCTTAGTGCTAGCATAGTTATGATCATTTCAGTCCTGACAAACATCTGTAACTCCCGGTAGAAGCTAAGAGACATCCAGTGAAACAGTTTGTAATAACCACCAGCTCGTTCAGTGTTCAGAGCGTGTGCTCGTGTGTAGAACTCATTCTTTCTTGCCCTCCCTATCTCTCCCTACCTTCCTCTTTCCCTTTCTCTACCTCCCTCTCTGTTTCCCTCTCTCCCTCTCTGCCTCTCTCTCTCAGTAATGCAGAGCCACGCCTGCTCTGGGATCGTGTGGAGAAGCTGGCCTCCAGGCCGGGCAGTGGCAGCTCCCAGGGAGGCTCCGGGGACAGATTCCGTGTTCGCTGTGAGTTCGGTACCCTTAACCCCTGACCTTTAACCCCCAACCCCTTACCCAGTACACACTTGCACATGCACACATGCACATATGTACCTATACACACACGAGCACAAACATATACACACACTTATTCATATGCACACACCCATGTATATGCACTTGCACACATAAACACACACACACACACACACACACACACACACACACTCATGCACACACACACACTCATGCACACACACACACACACACACACACTCATGCACACACACACACACACACACACACACATATGCAGACAAACGCCTTAATGTAGGATTGTCCTACTATGTATTTGGTATCATACACTAACCTCCGCTCTCCCTCTAAATGAACTCTCTGTGATTCCAGCGTCTTCCAAATCCGAGGGTTCCCCGATGCAGCGCCCAGAGAATGCTGGGAAAAAACTAGAGGAGAAGAAAGACTTTGTGAGACCGACACGGCCGGCGGTGAGTATATCCCCCCCACCCTGTGCCCTGGGGTATCCCCACCCCCCTCTGTGCCCTGGGGTATCCCCACCCCCACCCCCCTCTGGGCCCTGGGGTATCCCCACCCCCCCCATACCCCTCTGTGCCCTGGGGTATCCCCACCCTGTGCCCTGGGGGATCCCCCCCACCCTGTGCCCTGGGGTATCCCCACCCCCCCCACCCCTCTGTGCCCTGGGGTATCCCCACCCCCAACCCCACCCTGTGCCCTGGGATATACCCCCACAAAAGCTAATTAGTCTGTATACCAATACTGATGCCCTCATACATTAGTCCTTGGTGAAAGGTTTCAAATACAGACTCAAGAACTGTCTTCAGCTGTAAATGTAGCAAAAATATATGATGAAATGACTGAGCTAGGGTTAGGGTTAGGGTTAGGAGCAGAAGATGGCATGAAATCAGCCTCCACTTGTTAAGGCGTTTCTCATGGCAGGGCCTGCAGAGGTGGGAGGGTTTTTGTCGGCCTGATACATGGGTACTGTGGTACACTCGTACATTAGACCACAGTAGAAGGGTTCACAACGGGACCAAAGAAGGTCTTCAGCTGTTTTTCATGGGATTATCTATCGGTGTAGCTCAAATGTTATGAGGTAAATGATTGGGTCAATTAAATAATTAGGAGTGGAATTTAGCATGAAAAGTTGGGACAGATACGGCTCTGCAGGAACCCATCCTCCTCCAGAGCAGCAGTGGCTCCTCCCCCCGCCTTACACTGGCAGTGACAACCCCACTTCCTGTAACGCGATCGACCTTTGACCTCTGACCCCAGTCCTCCTCCCCCACCTCAGGACCTCACTGCACTGGCTAAGGAGCTGCGTGCGGTGGAGGACGTCCGGCCCCCTCACAAGGTGACGGACTACTCCTCCTCCAGCGAAGAGTCGGGGACCACAGACGAGGAGGATGAAGATGTGGACCAAGAGGGTCCAGATGAGTCTACCTCCGGCCCAGAGGATTCCAGGGCTGTGTATGTGCCCCCTGACCCCTCACCCCTGACCCCACTCACTGTCTTACACCTGCAGGGGTAGTTCTCTAGGCTGGCAGGCAGCCAAATTTTGTAGTCCAGCCCAATTTTTGGTAGCCCAGGTATATACTGGTATACTGGCATACTGGAACAGGCATCTTAATGATTTGTACATTAAATTATATCACAGCTATTCTGCATTCTTTATGCTATTTTGTTTGCAGAGTATTGTATGTTATTGTACAACAGTTTGTAGTTTTCTGAAATCTGACATACTTGAGCGGAGAGTCTGCTCTGCAGCAGAGTGCTGAAATACTTGAGCGGAGAATCTGTGCTCTGCAGCAGAGAGTGCTGAAATACTTGAGCGGAGAGTCTGCTCTGCAGCAGAGAGTGCTGAAATACTTGAGCGGAGAGTCTGCTCTGCAGCAGAGTGCTGAAATACTTGAGCGGAGAGTCTGCTCTGCAGCAGAGTGCTGAAATACTTGAGCGGAGAGTCTGTGCTCTGCAGCAGAGTGCTGAAATACTTGAGCGGAGAGTCTGCTCTGCAGCAGAGTGCTGAAATACTTGAGCGGAGAGTCTGCTCTGCAGCAGAGTGCTGAAATACTTGAGCGGAGAGTCTGCTCTGCAGCAGAGTGCTGAAATACTTGAGCGGAGAGTCTGCTCTGCAGCAGAGTGCTGAAATACTTGAGCAGAGAGGCTCTGCAGCAGAGAGTGCTGAAATACTTGAGCGGAGAGTCTGCTCTGCAGCAGAGTGCTGAAATACTTGAGCGGAGAGTCTGCTCTGCAGCAGACAGTGCTGGGCAAAAAGTGAGAGTAAGAGTAAGAAAGTAAGAGCAAAAAGCAAAAAAAAACTTATTTCTAAATATTGTAGCTCTGCTCTCCTGTCAGAAATCAGTGCTTTGCAATAATGTGCCATCTACTTACCTAATGAAAGAGAAGCCAATGAAGGGTTAGGGGCAGTCACACCTGAGTTTGATGTGTCACAGTTTGTTTGTCTTGGACAGAATAATGGTAGTCCCGGGGATCCAGAATACACAACTGTTAAAATATTAACTAATAACCTGTCCTCTAAAATATTGACTAATAACCTGTACTATACAATATTGATTAATAACCTGTGCTCTAAAATATTGACTAATAACCTGTACTCTAAAATATTGAGGAATAACCCATGCTCTAAAATATTGATTAATAACCTGTACTCTTCTTGCAATTTACTTCCCTGTCTGCATTTGCAGTCCTGCTGTTTCTGCTAAAATATTCACTCTTCATTTTGGTGATGTGTATACTGTGTGTATGTATATTTCACCGATTGAAATTTGAGTGTCATTAACCTCCCCCCCAGGTCCTCGAAACTGAGCAATGGAGATTCTGAGTCCACTCATGATGAGGCGGAGAGTGACCCCGCCACGCCCTGCAAAGATGGCGCTTTAATTGTCAGACAGGTAACAAGAAAGAACATGCCGAGAAAACGTCCTGTTTACTATGTTTAAAAAAAAACGTTCATTTCCTGTTTCTTTCCCGCTGTTAACTGTGGTTGTTTATTCACTCATCCTTACTGTGGTTGTTTGTTCACTCATCCTTACTGTGGTTGTTTATTCACTCATCCTTACTGTGGTTGTTTATTCACTCATCCTCTTACTGTTTTTGTACACTGCCCGGCCAAAAAAAATTTAGTACAGTCTAATATTTCGTTGGACCGCCTTTAGCTTTGATTACGGCGCGCATTTGTTGTGGTATTGTTTCGACAACCTTATGCAATGTCACAACATTTATTTCCATCCAGAGTAGCATAAGTTTTTGGCTGAGATCTTGTATTGACGACGGGAGAGTCGAACCACTCCGTAAAGTGTTCTCCAGCACATCCCAAAGACTTTCAATGGGGTTAAGGTCAGGAATCTGGTAGCTAATTCATGTGTGAAAATGATTTCTCATGCTCCCTGAACCACTCTTTCACAATTTGAGCCCGATGAATCTTGGCATTGTCATCCTGGCATATGCCCATTGATGGGATAACCTGGTCATTCAGTACATTCAGGTACTTCGCTGACTTAATTTTATTGCTGCATAATGTTGCTGAGCCTAGACCTGACCAACTGAAGCAACCCCAGATCATAACACTGCCTCCAGAGGCTTGTACAGTGGGCACTATGCATGACGGGTGCAATGGCGACTTTTTTTTTGGCCGGGCAGTGTATATTCACTCATCACTCACCTTCTGTTTTGCATTTGATTCTGTCTTGGTTTTGCTTTGTATTCCGTTTTTGGCATAATTATATAATGTAAATATAATATTTGGTTTCTTCATTTTGTCCCTGTTCTCAGTGGGCTTAGAATTGGTGGAGTTTGATTCAAAGTTCTTAGATATCGAAGGTTCAGAAAAGGCAGGAATGCTACGTTTTCTGCCTTTACGCAATCAGTCTTCAGTCCAATACGTTATGCAATCGATAATTTAGCATTAGCTTGGTAACCTTTACCGGTAAATTAGTTATTTTTTCCCCTGTTTCTAGGAAGCTGCATAGCTAGGTAGGGTACAGCTGACAGTAGGACCAGTGTGGTACAAGTCTGGAGAGTGCTGGACTCACATCAGTGGGAGAGGAGACTAATTCCTTGGCCCTGCTTACACCTTTCAACCATAACCCCCAAACCCTATCCCTAACCACTCAACCCTAAACCTTAACCCTAACCACTCAACCCTAAACCTTAACCCTAACCACTCAACCCTAACCCTAAACCCTAACCACTCAACCCTAACCCTAAACCCTAACCACTCAACCCTAAACCTTAACCCTAACCACTCAACCCTAAACCCTAACCCTAATCACTCAACCCTAAACCTTAAGCCTAACCACTCAACCCTAAACCTTAAGCCTAACCACTCAACCCTAAACCTTAACCCTAACCACTCAACCCTAAACCTTAACCCTAACCACTCAACCCTAAACCTTAACCCTCACCACTCAACCCTAAACCTAAACCCTAACCACTCAACCCTAACCCATTCAGCTGAAGAGTGACTTTACAGTGGGAAGGATCAGGTCAAATGAATAAAAAGCTTCAGTGAACATTCTCTGAACCTGTTCCAGTCGTTGTAGCTTCTGTAAGCAAATGTCCTGGAAATTTTTGAAGAACAAGTATTTTTTGGTGGAAAGACTAAAATGAAAAGTATACTTAAAGGTTGTATCAGCGATTTTGGGTAGAAACATAAATGATCACATTCATCTGATTTTTCCTCACGATCCGCTAGCTGCCCGCCCCATAAGCAGGCCGTCAAAAAACACCGCGTCTCTGTAGGCAGCCTATGCTCCGAGATCGTACACAAAAACAAATGGTACTACCAACCACTCAAAACCAAAATAAACAGTATTCCAACCAATCACAATGATCTGCACAAACGCTAATACTCTTATCTCGCTGAAATCTTGACGGATTTACAAACGGTTTGGTTTCTTACAAACGTTATTAACGTGGTTATAATTCTGGATGCTTGAACACTATTTTTTAAAACATAACATAATTATTCATAAGTATGTTTGTTTGGGATTTCGCTTCAGAAGTGACGTCACCCAAAATCGCTGATACAACCTTTAAAGGGACTGGCAACTCAAATCGATGATTGAGTTTTTCAATGGTTAATTGTTGTCATCCTGGGGTGGAATTACATTAGTCATTTAGCAGACGCTTTTATCCAAAGCAACGTACAATAAAGTGCATACAGAGACGTCATCAAAGTTCCTACAGAACAGACAAGACAAAGCACATCCTTCCCATAATGTAGCAGCTATCCCTAGTAATGAACGTTGACTGTAGTTCACAGTAAGCTGTGGGTAAATCAGCTATACTACATTTCTATTCTAAATACTATTATAAACTATAACAAACAGACAGGAAAACACAGGGAACTAGTACCATGAGGTCCTAGGTTAGAATATCAGTCAAGGTGGAGTCTGAAGAGGTGTGTCTTCAGGCCTCGACGGAACGCAGGCAGGGTTCGAGTAGAATGTAGGGAAATGGGAAGTTCATTACACCACTGTGGAGCTAGGGTGGAAAAGCTCCGCAGTCGGGACGAGCGAGAGCCGTTGACACGGAAGGGGGGAAGTGCGAGTCGCCCTGCTGTAGAGCGAAGTGGTCGAGCAGGAACATAGTTCTGGATTAAGTTGTGCAGGTAGGCAGGGCCTGTCCTATTGGCTGCAGTGTAGGCCAGGGTCAGAACTTTGAACCTGATCCTGGCTGCAACTGGCAGCCAGTGGAGTGACCTCAGCAGGGAATAAGCATAACCCAAGTATCAGTATAATATAATATAATATAATATAATATAATATAAGCATAACCCAAATATCAGTACTAAGTGATGTGCCTAAAGTAAGATATGCCTGTAATTGATCAGGCAAGGTTTTGAGCGGGCGGGATTAAAACAGATTTCAGGACGTCATCAAAATCCTATCAGCCAATGATTAACTATCCGGAAATTGTTTACGCCCTCCCCTTCATCAGCTGTTATAGGCTACTTTTCCCATACAGTGGCTAATGTTACGTTCATTCAGCATTCAGCTAAAATCAGCAACTCAGACACCTAGGCTCAAATGATTTTAGCTAGTTAGGAGCAAAATTAGCACACCTGCTAACGAGTGTACGTTTCGATCTTTCCTTAGGGCCGAAACATACCTCACGCGAATACGCGAACGTGGACGCTTCGAGCTACGCAAAGAGTTTTTGTTTTACAATTAAATTTGTGAAAGACAATCCCGAGCATTGCAGCGAGGGATGCTATAGCAGCAACAACAATAAACAACTTTCTTGTTCGATGTGTGCTTTCCTCTGGTTTGTCTTTCACAAATGTCATGGCAAGAGAAATACTGTTTGCGTAGCTCGAAGCATCCACGTTCCATGAGGTACGTTTCGGCCCTAAAGTCTTCATCCCAAGCTAACATTACTGTTCAAGCAAATCCTAGGTCTGCTTGCACAACGCAGGACGTTGGAACGCAATGGGATATATTCGCAAAAGACGTTGGGTGTCAGACCGGTATTCTCATTAGCCACAGGACATTAATTGCCTTAAAGGAGAAGTTCGGTATTTAGCATGTTAAGCCCTGTTAAAAGGTTATTTACGATCATATACAACGGTCCATATCAACATTTTGACAAACTGTGCAGTCTTGAGATATATTGCTTTTTGCTCATGTCACAGCTAATTTACACAATGGATCTGGATGGACATCCTTCAAAAAAAAAAAGTCCTTCAAAAAACACCATAAACTCTCGTTTTCAAAGACCAGACACTCACCGAGTGGTCACTGGTGTCTTCTTGTAATTTACGTTTATGTTTAAAACATGTTTTAACTAACCGTTTAAAGATTTATATAACTATTTTCAGTCACCGTACAGCAGGGACGTCAATAGGATGCAAAGACATGGGGGGCTTAGCCCCAAGGGGAGGGCAAGAGATGCGAGCGCAATTTTTTTTGGTATATACTGTATTAGAACTACAGTACACATATGTCAACAACCAGTGAAGAAGCCAAGGTGGCAACAAGTAAAAAGCAACAGACATATTCTCTTCTTCCATTTCTCTTTTGTTGAACAAGAGTTACTGTAATGTTAGCCTTTAGACACATCAAAGCTGCATGGGGGGAATTTACCTATAGGCCAGACTCTGTGCTCCTGCTGAGTTCTTCTGTAGGCTATGACTTTAATGCTATCCATCTGCTTAGAACAGGCGCAGATCATGCTAATGTATTAAAGTATTAAATATTAAATTCAGGTCCAAAGTATGTTATTTAATTACACCAATTAATTGTGATTCTAAACAATAACTTTCAGCCACCCTAAAATAGGCCTAACGACGTCCCTGCCGTACAGCCTTCCAGGGTTGTTAAGTGGTTGATATCTGGCTCTGAATGAATTCTGAGCTCTCTGTTGTAATAACCAATTTAGAGACACAATTTTCAGGCCTGGATGGAGTGACATACTGGCCTCTGCTCTTCTAATCGGAGTTGGAAGGCTGAAGTCTCTGCATTAGCCCGATTGACTGCTGAAAGGAGAATATATATATATATATAGCCCAGATAGCTAGCTAGCTAAGGTTAACTATACGCATGATACGCTGTAGCTACTATTAGCTGTAGATAAAAGACGTGGGTCTCTGAGATTAACGTTAGTATTATTATGTGAACGGATCTTCTTTAGTTCAGTGGCTCAAACATATGGTACGGTTGCAACTTGCACCACGCACTTTCTTTTTTAGGCTATTTAGCTATCGTTTGTTTTGCTAAACGGTGTTTGTATTTCCGAGTCTGCACATAATTTGCCTAGAGGCTCTTGGGCATGGCCTGAATATTAACTAGCTTTCACGCCCACCCAGTCCTGAGAACAGCATAGTCGGCAGAAAGTGACACTATTCAATCTTCATTTTTTTCAGCTGTAGACGTTTTTAAAGGCTGAAATCTTGGTGGATGATTATTTTAATAACGAGGAGTAATGTCAAATAAAGAACCACTTTTTCAGCAGATTTGTCAATCCCTTTAAGCTCTCGTTGTTTATGCATCAGGACTGCCCTGGAGGAGGAAGAGAATGGTTAAAGCACTGTGGGTGATAAATGAAGAGGTTGTTTTAGTGGATTCGGTTATTGACCAAACTGCTTATTGACCTAAATAACCATATTTCTGTCTCAGTCCCCTCCCAGCAGCACAGGGTCCCCACACCCCCCAACCCCCCCACCCCACTGCCCTACCCAAGCGTGTGTGTGTGTGTGCCAAGCCCAGCCCAGCCCCCAGCCCAACTGTGTGTGTGTGTGTGTGTGTGTGTGTGTGTGTGTCCCGTGCTGCCAAGCCCAGCCCCCAGCCCAACTGTGTGTGTTTGTCTCGTGCTGCCCAGCCCCCAACCCAACTGTGTGTGTGTGTGTGTGTTTGTGTGTGTGTCGTGCTGCCGAGCCCAACGCCCAGCCCAACTGTGTGTGTGTGTGTGTGTGTCCCGTGCTGCCAAGCCCAGCCCCCAGCCCAACTGTGTGTGTGTGTGTGTGTGTGTGTCCCGTGCTGCCAAGCCCAGCCCCCAGCCCAACTGTGTGTGTGTGTGTGTGTGTGTGTGTGTGTGTCCCGTGCTGCCAAGCCCAACCCCCAGCCCAACTGTGTGTGTTTGTGTGTGTGTCGTGCTGCCGAGCCCAGCGCCCAGCCCAACTGTGTGTGTGTGCGTGTCTCGTGCTGCCCAGCCCCCAGCCCAACTGTGTGTGTGTGTGTGTGTGTGTGTTTGTGTGTGTGTCGTGCTGCCGAGCCCAACGCCCAGCCCAACTGTGTGTGTGTGTGTGTGTGTCCCGTGCTGCCAAGCCCAGCCCCCAGCCCAACTGTGTGTGTGTGTGTGTGTGTCCCGTGCTGCCAAGCCCAGCCCCCAGCCCAACTGTGTGTGTGTGTGTGTGTGTGTGTGTGTGTGTGTCCCGTGCTGCCAAGCCCAACCCCCAGCCCAACTGTGTGTGTGTGTGTTTGTGTGTGTGTCGTGCTGCCGAGCCCAGCGCCCAGCCCAACTGTGTGTGTGTGCGTGTCTCGTGCTGCCCAGCCCCCAGCCCAACTGTGCGTGCGTGCGTGCGTGCGTGCGTGCGTGCGTGCGTGCGTGCGTGCGTGCGTGTCTCGTGCTGCCCAGCCCCCAGCCCAAGTGTGTGTATTCTTGCTTGCAGAATGAGAGCGGGGCAAAGCGGCTTGGCCATGTCCACCAGGAGAGCAACGGCTTTGCCAGCTGCATTCACCATTTGCCAGATCTCATCCAGCAAAGCCACTCCCCCTCTCCCTCCTCTTCCTCCCCCTCCACCTCCAACACTACCTCCCCTTCATCCATCCAGACGAGCCCCTCCGCGCCCCCCCACTCCCCCCTGGACAAACTCACTGCCCACCAGGTATGTCTGCCGTCGCCCCCTGCTGGCCCGGCTGTCTCCACTCCCTGCTGCATCCTTTCTGCTTTCCCCTGCCCCCTACTGCCCCCTACTGCCTCCTACTGCCCCGTACTGCCCCCTACTTCCCCCTACTGCCTCCTACTGCCTCCTACTGCCTCCTACTGCCTCCTACTGCCCCCTACTGCCACCTACTGCCTCCTACTGCCTCCTACTGCCCCAGGACCCACTGGTGATGGGTACATTCCTACTCCTGATTGGCTGTTCAGCTGCACCCCCCATTAGAGTCCAGACAGAAGGTTCCAGATCACTGCCCCCATCCCGCCCCACTGGAATTCAAGAAGAACCAATTCAGTCATTTATAATCAAGCCGTCTTTTCATCTGATTCCGGTTCTAGACGTGTAGGCAAGGCTTAAGTAGGCATGATAGAATAGTCCCTCCTCCCTCCCCCTCATTGGTTATGCAGTGTCCCTCCTCCCTCCCCCTCATTGGTTATGCAGTGTCCCTCCTCCCTCCCCCTCATTGGTTATGCAGTGTCCCTCCTCCCTCCCCCTCATTGGTTATGCAGTGTCCCTCCTCCCTCCCCCTCATTGGTTATGCAGTTTCCCTCTTCCCTCCCCCTCATTGGTTATGCAGTGTCCCTCCTCCCTCCCCCTCATTGGTTATGCAGTTTCCCTCTTCCCTCCCCCTCATTGGTTATGCAGTGTCCCTCCTCCCTCCCCCTCATTGGTTATGCAGTGTCCCTCCTCCCTCCCCCTCATTGGTTATGCAGTGTCCCTCCCCTTCATTGGTTATGCAGTGTCCCTCCTCCCTCCCCCTCATTGGTTATGCAGTGTCCCTCCTCCCTCCCCCTCATTGGTTATGCAGTGTCCCTCCCCCTCATTGGTTATGCAGTGTCCCTCCTCCCTCCCCCTCATTGGTTATGCAGTGTCGCTCCTCCCTCCCCCTCATTGGTTATGCAGTGTCCCTCCTCCCTCCCCCTCATTGGTTATGCAGTGTCCCTCCTCCCTCCCCCTCATTGGTTACGCAGTGTCCCTCCCCCTCATTGGTTATGCAGTGTCCCTCCTCCCTCCCCCCCTCCCCCTCATTGGTTATGCAGTGTCCCTCCTCCCTCCCCCTCATTGGTTATGCAGTATTCTCCATATCTACGGTCTTCTCATAGTAAGAGTGGCAGGTGGTTTCTGTGTTAAAGTGATTTGGAGTGGTTTTCAGTCGTGCGTCGTTTGAAAAAGGGATTGCTGGGATTCCTGACTGTCACTTGTGCTGTTGAAGAAAGCGGTTTGTTGCATAACATCAGAGCCAAGAATCTTATTCAGCATGTTTGCCACTTACAGAAACACATGGGAGAACTGGAGCCCTTTTGAATATGTTGGCTGTATTAAAGGACTTTCTTTTTCAGCTATACACATTTTTCATAAAGCCCTTCTTAAATTTCCATTCTATTTTCATCCTTGTTTCACCCCATTCAAGTCTTTCACATTTGTGCTTGTTTCTCATCTTCAAAACTTTACTTTTCAATGAGTTTTATGGTTTCGCTCACAGCTACTACATGTCCCAGAAACCCCTTCCCCTTTCTATCACTGTTGTGTGTGGAATCCTGGGAAATATAGTTTGATTATGGAGAAATGTGGCTGTGTACAGACCGAAGTAACGGATGTGTACAGTTTTTTTTCTGTGGAGCATAGGATGTTTTTCGGTGTCCAATGTTTATTTTATGATTTATGATTATATGGATGTGTTATTTTGGATGTGTATGGGTTTTGAATATGTGTATTCAAAATAGGAAGGACATTAAATGAGACAGGAAGATAAATCTTTTTCCTCTCTCTCTCTCTCTGTATCAGGCCTGTGGTCGCCGGAGGCTTCACATCCTGCCCTGACCACAGAGCACTCGTGTCTCAATGATCCACATTTGAATCTTTATTTTATTCTGTGTGTGTGTGTGTGTGTGTGCACGTGTGGGTACAGGGAAAGGTAAAAAGGACTTGTAGAAGTGCAGGTGAATGCTTTTGGATAAAGGGACAGGTAAACGGGACTTGTAGAGGCTCAGGCGAATGGTTTCGGATAGAGGGACAGGTAAACGGGACTTGTAGAGGCGCAGGCGAATGGTTTCGGATAGAGGGACAGGTAAACGGGACTTGTAGAGGCGCAGGTGAATGGTTTTGGATAGAGGGACAGGGAAACGGGACTTGTAGAGGCGCAGGTGAATGGTTTTGGATAGAGGGACAGGGAAACGGGACTTGTAGGGGCGCAGGTGAATGGTTTTGGATAGAGGGACAGGGAAACGGGACTTGTAGAGGCGCAGGTGAATGGTTTTGGATAGAGGGACAAGTAAACGGGACTTGTAGAGGCGCAGCTGAATGGTTTCGGATACAGGGACAGGTAAACGGGACTTGTAGAGGCGCAGGTGAATGGTTTTGGATAGAGGGACAGGTAAATGGGACTTGTAGAGGCGCAGGTGAATGGTTTCAGATAGAGGGACAAGTAAACGGGACTTGTAGAGGCGCAGGTGAATGGTTTCGGATAGAGGGACAGGTAAATGGGACTTGTAGAGGCGCAGGTGAATGGTTTCGGATACAGGGACAGGTAAACGGGACTTGTAGAGGCGCAGGTGAATGGGTTCAGATAGAGGGACAGGTAAACGGGACTTGTAGAGGTGCAGGTGAATGGTTTCGGATAGAGGGACAGGTAAATGGGACTTGTAGAGGTGCAGGTGAATGGTTTTGGATAGAGGGACAGGTAAACGGGACTTGTAGAGGCGCAGGTGAATGGTTTCGGATAGAGGGACAGGTAAACGGGACTTGTAGAGGCGCAGGTGAATGGTTTCGGATAGAAGGACAGGTAAACGGGACTTGTAGAGGCGCAGGTGAATGGTTTCGGATAGAGGGACAGGTAAACGGGACTTGTAGAGGCGCAGGTGAATGGTTTCGGATAGAGGGACAGGTAAACGGGACTTGTAGAGGCGCAGGTGAATGGTTTCGGATAGAGGGACAGGTAAACGGGACTTGTAGAGGCGCAGGTGAATGGTTTTGGATAGAGGGACAAGTAAATGGGACTTGTAGAGGTGCAGGTGAATGG
>JAINUF010000029.1:814075-824075 GCA_029718625.1 Synaphobranchus kaupii
TTGTCCCATAGGGTGGAGGGGATAATGGATTATTGCCCCATAGGGTGGAGGGGATAATGTATTACTGTCCCATAGGGTGGAGGGGGTAATGTATTACTGTCCCATAGGGTGGAGGGGATAATGGATTATTGCCCCATAGGGTGGAGGGGATAATGGATTATTGTCCCATAGGGTGGAGGGGATAATGGTGCATAGGGTGGAGGGGATAATGTATTACTGTCCCATAGGGTGGAGGGGATAATGTATTATTGTCCCATAGGGTGGAGGGGATAATGTATTATTGTCTCATAGGGTGGAGGGGATAATGGATTATTGCCCCATAGGGTGGAGGGGATAATGGTGCATAGGGTGGAGGGGATAATGGATTATTTTCCCATAGGGTGGAGGGGATAATGTATTATTGTCCCATAGGGTGGGGGGGATAATGTATTATTGTCCCATAGGGTGGAGGGGATAATGGTGCATAGGGTGGAGGGGATAATGTATTATTTTCCCATAGGGTGGAGGGGATAATGGCGCATAGAGTGGAGGGGATAATGGATTATTGTCCATAGGGTGGAGGGGATAATGTATTATTGTCCCATAGGGTGGAGGGGATAATGTATTATTGTCCCATAGGGTGGAGGGGATAATGTATTATTGTCCCATAGGGTGGAGGGGATAATGGTGCATAGGGTGGAGGGGATAATGTATTATTGTCCCATAGGGTGGAGGGGATAATGTATTATTGTCCCATAGGGTGGAGGGGATAATGGCGCATAGGGTGGAGGGGATAATGTATTATTGTCCCATAGGGTGGAGGGGATAATGTATTATTGTCCCATAGGGTGGAGGGGATAATGGCGCATAGGGTGGAGGGGATAATGTATTATTGCCCCATAGGGTGGAGGGGATAATGTATTATTGTCCCATAGGGTGGAGAGGATAATGTATTATTGTCCCATAGGGTGGAGGGGATAATGTATTATTGTCCCATAGGGTGGAGGGGATAATGTATTATTGTCCCATAGGGCGGAGGGGATAATGTATTATTGTCCCATAGGGTGGAGGGGATAATGTATTATTGTCCCATAGGGCGGAGGGGATAATGTATTATTGTCCCATAGGGTGGAGGGGATAATGGATTATTGCCCCATAGGGTGGAGGGGATAATGTATTATTGTCCCATAGGGCGGAGGGGATAATGTATTATTGTCCCATAGGGTGGAGGGGATAATGTATTATTGTCCCATAGGGTGGAGGGGATAATGTGTTATTGTCCCATAGGGTGGAGGGGATAATGTATTATTGTCCCATCGGGTGGAGGGGATAATGTATTATTGTCCCATAGGGTGGAGAGGATAATGTATTATTGTCCCATAGGGTGGAGGGGGTAATGTATTATTGTCCCATAGGGTGGAGGGGATAATGTATTATTGTCCCATAGGGCGGAGGGGATAATGTATTATTGTCCCATAGGGTGGAGGGGATAATGGATTATTGCCCCATAGGGTGGAGGGGATAATGTATTATTGCCCCATAGGGTGGAGGGGATAATGTATTATTGTCCCCATAGGGTGGAGGGGATAATGTATTATTGTCCCATAGGGTGGAGGGGGTAATGTATTATTGCCCTATAGGGTGGAGGGGATAATGTATTATTGCCCCATAGGGTGGAGGGGATAATGTATTATTGTCCCATAGGGTGGAGGGGATAATGTATTATTGTCCCATAGGGTGGAGGGGATAATGTATTATTGTCCCATAGGGTGGAGGGGATAATGTATTATTGTCCCATAGGGTGGAGGGGATAATGTATTATTGTCCCATAGGGTGGAGGGGATAATGTATTATTGTCCCATAGGGTGGAGGGGATAATGTATTATTGTCCCATAGGGTGGAGGGGATAATGTATTATTGTCCCATAGGGTGGAGGGGATAATGTATTATTGTCCCATAGGGTGGAGGGGGATAATGGCGCATAGGGTGGAGGGGATAATGGATTATTGTCCCATAGGATGGAGGGGATAATGGATTACTGCCCCATAGGGTGGAGGGGATAATGGCGCATAGGGTGGAGGGGATAATGGATTATTGTCCCATAGGCTGGAGGGGATAATGTATTATTGTCCCATAGGGTGGAGGGGATAATGGATTATTGTCCCATAGGGTGGAGGGGATAATGGATTACTGCCCCATAGGGATCACAAAAAGTTGTGTAAGTCGCTCTGGATAAGAGCGTCTGCTAAATGCCTGTAATGTAATGATTACTGCCCCATAGGGTGGAGGGGATAATGGCGCATAGGGTGGAGGGGATAATGGATTATTGTCCCATAGGGTGGAGGGGATAATGGTGCATAGGGTGGAGGGGATAATGGATTACTGCCCCATAGGGTGGACGGGATAATGTATTATTGTCCCATAGGGTGGAGGGGATAATGTATTATTGTCCCATAGGGTGGAGGGGATAATGTATTATTGTCCCATAGGTTGGAGGGGATAATGGTTCATAGGGTGGGGGGGATAATGTATTATTGTCCCATAGGGTGGAGGGGATAATGGATTACTGCCCCATAGGGTGGAGGGGATAATGTATTATTGCCCCATAGGGTGGAGGGGATAATGTATTATTGTCCCATAGGGTGGAGGGGATAATGTATTATTGTCCCATAAGGTGGAGGGGATAATGGTTCATAGGGTGGGGGGGATAATGGATTATTGTCCCATAGGGTGGAGGGGATAATGTATTATTGCCCCATAGGGTGGAGGGGATAATGTATTATTGTCCATAGGGTGGAGGGGATAATGTATTATTGTCCCATAGGGTGGAGGGGATAATGGATTATTGTCCCATAGGGTGGAGGGGATAATGTATTATTGTCCCATAGGGTGGAGGGGATAATGTATTACTGCCTCATAGGGTGGATGGGATAATGGATTATTGTCCCATAGGGTGGAGGGGATAATGGATTATTGTCCCATAGGGTGGAGGGGATAATGGATTATTGTCCCATAGGGTGGAGGGGATAATGGATTATTGTCCCATAGGGTGGAGGGGATAATGTATTATTGCCCCATAGGGTGGAGGGGGTAATGTATTATTGTCCCATAGGGTGGAGGGGATAATGGATTATTGTCCCATAGGGTGGAGGGGATAATGGATTACTGCCCCATAGGGTGGAGGGGATAATGGCGCATAGGGTGGAGGGGATAATGGATTATTGTCCCATAGGGTGGAGGGGATAATGTATTATTGTCCCATAGGGTGGAGGGGATAATGTATTATTGTCCCACATGGTGGAGGGGATAATGTATTATTGTCCCATAGGGTGGAGGGGATAATGGATTATTGTCCCATAGGGTGGAGGGGATAATGTATTATTGTCCCATAGGGTGGAGGGGATAATGTATTATTGTCCCATAGGGTGGAGGGGATAATGGATTATTGCCCCATAGGGTGGAGGGGATAATGTATTATTGCCCCATAGGGTGGAGGGGATAATGTATTATTGTCCCATATGGTGGAGGGGATAATGTATTATTGCCCCATAGGGTGGAGGGGATAATGTATTATTGCCCCATAGGGTGGAGGGGATAATGTATTATTGTCCCATAGGGTGGAGGGGGTAATGTATTATTGTCCCATAGGGTTGAGGGGATAATGTATTATTGTCCCATAGGGTGGAGGGGATAATGTATTATTGTCCCATAGGGTGGAGGGGATAATGTATTATTGTCCCATAGGGTGGAGGGGATACTGGATTATTGTCCCATAGGGTGGAGGGGATAATGGATTACTGCCCCATAGGGTGGAGGGGATAATGGCGCATAGGGTGGAGGCGATAATGGATTATTGTCCCATAGGGTGGAGGGGATAATGGATTACTGTCCCATAGGGTGGAGGGGATAATGGATTATTGTCCCATAGGGTGGAGGGGATAATGGATTACTGCCCCATAGGGTGGAGGGGATAATGGCGCATAGGGTGGAGGGGATAATGGATTATTGTCCCATAGGGTGGAGGGGATAATGGATTATTATCCCATAGGGTGGAGGGGATAATGGATTACTGCCCCATAGGGTGGAGGGGATAATGGCGCATAGGGTGGAGGGGATAATGGATTATTGTCCCATAGGGTGGAGGGGATAATGGATTACTGCCCCATAGGGTGGAGGGGATAATGGCGCATAGGGTGGAGGGGATAATGTATTATTGTCCCATAGGGTGGAGGGGATAATGGATTATTGTCCCATAGGGTGGAGGGGGTAATGTATTATTGTCCCATAGGGTGGAGGGGATAATGTATTATTGTCCCATAGGGTGGAGGGGATAATGTATTATTGTCCCATAGGGTGGAGGGGATAATGTATTATTGTCCCATATGGTGGAGGGGATAATGGCGCATAGGGTGGAGGGGATAATGGATTACTGCCCCATAGGGTGGAGGGGATAATGGCGCATAGGGTGGAGGGGATAATGGATTATTGTCCCATAGGGTGGACGGGATAATGGATTACTGCCCCATAGGGTGGAGGGGATAATGGCGCATAGGGTGGAGGGGATAATAGATTATTGTCCCATAGGGTGGAGGGGATAATGGATTATTATCCCATAGGGTGGAGGGGATAATGGATTACTGCCCCATAGGGTGGAGGGGATAATGGCGCATAGGGTGGAGGGGATAATGGATTATTGTCCCATAGGGTGGAGGGGATAATGGATTACTGCCCCATAGGGTGGAGGGGATAATGGATTATTGTCCCATAGGGTGGAGGGGATAATGGATTATTGTCCCATAGGGTGGAGGGGGGTAATGTATTATTGTCCCATAGGGTGGAGGGGATAATGTATTATTGTCCCATAGGGTGGAGGGGATAATGTATTATTGTCCCATATGGTGGAGGGGATAATGGCGCATAGGGTGGAGGGGATAATGGATTACTGCCCCATAGGGTGGAGGGGATAATGTATTACTGCCCCATTGTTAAAAACGGCCATTCCTTCTCCCCGAGTGAGGTTGAAATATGATCCGTAGGATAGGGTATGGCAGTAGATTCTTGTGAAAGGTGAAAGGTATATTCTCTATTCTTTAAGAGGAGCTGGTTCGTTGTGCTGTTGATGCTCTCTCCCCTGCTTGTCTCATCAAAATTCACCTGATCTTGTTTTTCATGGTCGTCTGCAATTGTCTTGTGACGCAGGGTCAACACAGGAGAACCCAAATGTAGGTCAGCATGTATATACTACCCGGTTTACTACCCTGTTTATCTGTTTGGAAGGTTGAGGATTGAGGACTGAGAACTTCTACATGTTTAATCGCTAGGCGTTAACAAAACTGATAAACGTTTAGGAAAATCTTTAAATGATTAAATGACTATTTTTTTTAAGCGCCAACATTATTAAACTAATTTATAAACATTCCCTTTTACAGCGTCCTATTCTCACTGTGATTGTTGTAGGCTTGTGTTTAAAAGTACTAGTGCTGATCTTCTGTCGATTTAGACATTTGAGTGAGGTTGTGATCTGGACATGGGAAGTGATCAGTGAGGTTGTGATCTGGACATGGGAAATATGTTCCTTGATCAGCTCTCAGGTGATAACGTAGGCCCTGCTTGTGCGTGTGGCGACAATCAGACTGGTGTTCCTCAAAATGCTTTGCAAAGAACGGAACATAAAAAGTGCCATTTGGTCTCACTTTGAACAGATTTCAGAAAATAATCTCAAATGTAAACTTTGCAACACAGAGCTAACATACTCCAACAGAACTGGAACGATATAAACACTCGATAGTGACTGAGCCGTGTAGCAGCCGCACTATCAGCTCAAAGCCGACCGCATCTAATTCTCCGCAAACATCAATGAGAGCTTTCACTTTGAAAAGGTGTGACAAAACTAGGCAAGAAACCATGTTGTTCCTGTTCTTATTAAAGGAAGCCTTTCTAAACTTTTTCTTTTTTCTTTTTTTACTTAACTTATATTTTGCCTGTTTTTTTATTTTATAGAATGTCTTTTTTCAAGATTCAGTAAACCCAACACCTTATTGCTGTTGTATCCTCAACACATCTGAAGTGGTCTGCTCTGTATTACCCATCATATGGGGCTTTTGCTCTTATATTGGCCCCAGTATTTGCTTTTGAAGTACATTCTGTGGCTACTTTTGGGACTTTGTATTTAAAAGCCCCCCCCCCCCCCCCGGCAGGACAGACTGAGGGAGGATCATCCTCTGCTCTGTGGTGGATTGAGTCCCCCTGGATTCAGCAAGGAGGTTGTCTCTGAGATTGATTGAGTTCCCTGTGAGGTTGTCCCACTCGATTGATTGGGTACGAAGGTAGTTGGGGCCCTCAGGATTGAGTGGCAAGTTCAGTACGCAGGTATTTGGGTCCCGCAGGATTGAGAGATGAGTTCAGTATGGAGGTAGGTTGGGTCCCCATGGATTGAGTTGCGAGGTTGGGTCCCCCTGGATTGAGTGGCGAGGTTGGGTCCCACTGGCCATGTTGGACTGACCTCATTTTCTAAATAAAGCTGTCTACTGACCTGACCTGCTTATGTGAGAGAGGGAGAGGGAGAGAAAGAGGGCGGGTGACAGAACGAGAGAGGGAGGGAGAGAGAGGTTAGGGTTAGGGGGTCTCCTCTCTTCATTTCAGAGTTTTCTCCTCTCATTCGTCCTGTTCCTTTGGTCAGAACCCTGGTACATTTTCAGAGGGATTCTGGGCAGGGCTGCACAATTAATCAAATTTTAATCGTGATATGAATTTTGGCTTTCAACGATTACTAAACAAGAAGAAACGAGTGACAGTTTTGAAGGCGCAGTCTGTTCATAAATAACTGTCACTTTACTGGACTTTCTCTGGTGTTCTATATCAAATCAAGCACTCCTTTTTTACCTCCCTCACAGTAGAGGGTTAGCGTTAGGGTACAGTAGGGTGAGTTAAGCATACTTTCAGCAGCATGTGCAGTTTCTTTGCTCCACGCTTTCCACTCGCGCTTAAACGGTAAAGTTTGGCCCAGACACATCAAGCAAGTCATGACTTAAACAGATGTTTTATTGATCAGAGATGGCTCATTTGTGCAGGTCTGTATCAGACAGGGTTGTCTCAACCGTTACTGGCTTTCCTGCAGAACATGCTGTTCTGTTCTGTGACCTGCTTTTATCTGGGACAGTGTGTCCACGCAATATGCCACTCTCCGCTATTAACTCCTCTCCGCTATTAACTTCTCTCCGCTATTAACATCTCTCCGCTATTAACTCCTCTCCGCTATTAACTCCTCTCCGCTATTAACTCCTCTCTGCTATTAACTCCTCTCCGCTATTAACTCCTCTCCGCTATTAACATCTCTCCGCTATTAACTCCTCTCCGCTATTAACTCCTCTCCGCTATTAACTCCTCTCCGCTATTAACTCCTCTCCGCTATTAACTCCTCTCCGCTATTAACATCTCTCCGCTATTAACTCCTCTCCGCTATTAACTCCTCTCCGCTATTAACTCCTCTCCGCTATTAACTCCTCTCCGCTATTAACTCCTCTCCGCTATTAACTCCTCTCCACTATTAACATCTCTCCGCTATTAACTCCACTAATTAGGATTGATCAAGCTGTTCCCTTAGAACTGATCCTTGTTTTGATCCATCACAGTATTCAATCGGGTAGCAATTATGTGAGACAGGAACGTGTTTCTTTGAAGCGTGCTTGTCTATTTAAGTGTGCTTGTCTATTTAAGTGTGTTTGTGTAATTCAAATTGTTCTTTATTGTTTATTTCATTTTTTGCTCATTGTGTGAATTTAGCCCTAATTTATTTACCTTCTCTCTAAACTATGAGGCATAATTCTTAATAAATTGACAAGGAGTTCAGGGTTGTTTGAGACCCTAACCCTAACCCTGTATTGAGCAAAAAGTATTGAACAAAAAGGGCAGGGAGGTTGAAGACCTGTATCTGTTAACAACGTTTACATACACAGCAATATCTGATTACTGGAAACGATCAGCTTACGCCAGTATTTAACTTATCGCGTTCACGTGAACATAAGAAATGTGATTACTCCAAAAGCCGCGTTTACATGATTCTCTCCATAATCGGCTCTGTGGAAAACGTAGCCAGCCTACTAACTGCTTCCCGTTGTAAGGACAAAAATGATTTGCCCGTCAAAATGTTACGTAAGTAGGCTATTATTATTATTATAGCTAGCTAGTAATTATTATAGCTAGTTATTTATAGCTAATTGCTAGTAGTGGTTGATTTATATTATTGTACTAGCTAGCTTTACCGATCTCTAAATCTGGCCAATTTCCCGATAATTTCAGATATTTAATGTGCTAGCCAGCTAGCTAGTACAAACATAAGCACGTAACACTGAACAATATATTTTCACCGGTGAAATGCTAATTTAATAATAAAATTCTGGAAGTGAGATGCTGAAGGAACCCCAGGCATAGCAAATGTTGACGGGTGGAATAATTTTGACGTTACCCCGCCTCTTCTGCCTGACATGCATAGTTTTGAAAAGCCGAAAGAATCCAGAGAAAGGTGTTTACGTGCCCCAAAAAATCGAAAGTTTGGCCAAAAAAACAGGGGTGTTAATTGGGTTTCGAAAACACGGATTATGACCTTACATTATCGGATAAAGGTGTTTACATGACCATTTCAGTAACCAGAGTATTGCCATAACCGGGCTCAGATCGGAGTATTAGTGTGCATGTAAACGTACCCAATGTAACATTAACATTACAGGCATTTAGCAGACGCTCTTATCCAGAGCGACTTACACGACTCCTTATTACATATATCCATTCATACAGCTGGATATATACTGAAGCAATGCAGGTTAAGTGCCTTGCTCAAGGGTACAACGGCAGGGTCCTACCTGGGAATCGAACCGGCAACTTTTCAGTTACAAGGCCTGTTCCTTAACCATTATACTACATACTGCCGACATAAGGGGCATTAATAAAAATGCTTAGTGTGTGTGTGTGCGTGTGCGTGTGTGTGTGTGGAAGCGCATGGGTTCTCAAGGTGAATGTTGTTCTTGAGGTGAAGTTTTTTTTTCTTGAGTTAAAATTACGTGTCTGACCTCTTCCACAGCCCCCTCAGACTGTGAGCTGATTGGTCAGAGAGCCAAGCTGCACTTGGACATGGAGAGCTACGGTCAGGCCGCCCAGGATGGGGACAGCATGTGCCGGATGAAGCCGCTCTGGGCCGAGGTAAACAAAATGGCCCCCGGCCAGCAGCCCTGCTAAATATACGCTTAAGCTGAGTGCACTCTCGTAGAAAACCCCAAGTGACCCCCAAGTCACATGACCCTCAGTTCAGCCCGAAACCCTTAGCATGAGAAGCTCTGTTTCTCCAGCATGTGCTAAACCACTTTCTGTGTGTGTGTGTGTATGTGTGTGTGTGTGTGTGTGTGTGTGTGTGTGTGTGTGTGTTTGTGTGTGTGTGTGTTTGTGTGTTTGTGTGTTTGTGTGTTTGTGTGTTTGTGTGTTTGTGTGTGTGTGTGTGTGTGTGTGTGTGTGCGCTCGTGTGTTTAGGCTCATTACATGAAGGCCACAGCGCTGAGTAAATTGGGCCGGAAAGAGGAAGCTCTGCAGGAGTACTTCCTGTGCGTAGCGCTGAAGCCTAGCTGGGTGGCGGTCAAACTCGAGGCACAGAAGGTACCCAACCCCCCCGACCACCACACACCACCTCTGATTCGCTCACACCACCTCTGATTCACACACCGCCTCTGATTCACACGCACTGCCTCTGATTCACACGCACTGCCTCTGATTCACACACATCGCCTCTGATTCACACACCGCCTCTGATTCACACACACTGCCTCTGATTCACACACACTGCCTCTGATTCATACACCGCCTCTGATTCACACACACTGCCTCTGATTCACACACATCGCCTCTGATTCACACACACTGCCTCTGATTCACACACATCGCCTCTGATTCACACACACCGCCTCTGATTCACACACACCGCCTCTGATTCACACACCGCCTCTGATTCGCACACTGCCTCTGATTCGCACACACC
>JAINUF010000029.1:829075-841400 GCA_029718625.1 Synaphobranchus kaupii
GAGGTAATGCTGACCCCGCCCCTATAACCACACCCATTTGATAACCACACCCCCATATCCCATGCTCCCTGTGTATGAGGTAATGCTGACCCCCGCCCCTATAACCACGCCCATTTCATAACCACACCCCCCATATCCCATGCTCCCTGTGTATGAGGTCATGCTGACCCCGCCCCTATAACCACGCCCAATTCATAACCACACCCCCATATCCCATGCTCCCTGTGTGAGGTAATGCTGACCATACCCATTTGATAACCACACCCCCGTATCCCATGCTCCCTGTGTGAGGTAATGCTGACCACACCCATTTGATAACCACACCCCCATATCCCATGCTCCTTGTGTATGAGGTAATGCTGACCCCACCCCTATAACCACGCCCCCTTGATAACCACACCCCCTTGATAACCACACCCCCTTGATAACCACACCCCCTTGATAACCACACCCCCATATCCCATGCTCCCTGTGTGAGGTAATGCTGACCACACCCATTTGATAACCACACCCCCATATCCCATGCTCCCTGTGTGAGGTAATGCTGACCACACCCATTTGATAACCACACCCCCATATCCCATGCTCCCTGTGTGAGGTAATGCTGACCACACCCATTTCATAACCACACCCCCATATCCCATGCTCCCTGTGTGAGGTAATGCTGACCACACCCATTTCATAACCACACCCCCATATCCCATGCTCCCTGTGTGAGGTAATGCTGACCACACCCATTTCATAACCACACCCCCATATCCAATGCTCCCTGTGTATGAGGTAATGCTGACCCCACCCAATCCAGATTGTCTGCAGCAGCCAGTTTTGCTCCTGGTTTAATATATAAATGTACACCCTCCCTGTGCAGGTTGTTCTTTGAGCCTGTGGCCACGCCCTGTGGACACACCTTTTGCCTGAAGTGTCTGGAGCGCTGCCTGGACCACAACCCCACCTGCCCTCTGTGCAAGGAGAACCTGTGTGAGGTACATCCCCCCCCACAGCCTGCCCGACTATCTGCCCTGACCCCTGACCCCCGTCAGCCTGCCCGACTATCTCCCCTGACCCCCGTCAGCCTGCCAGACTGTCTGCCCTGACCCCTGACCCCTGACCCCCGACAGCCTGCCCAACTATCTGCCCTGACCCCTGACCCGTCCCCGATGCTCTGTTCGTCTCTGCCCCGCCCACAACATTCTGCCTGTCTCTCTGCCCCGCCCACAACATTCTGCCTGTCTCTCTGCCCCGCCCCCAACACTCTGCCTGTCTCTCTGCCCCGCCCCCAACACTCTGCCTGTCTCTCTGCCCCGCCCACAACGCTCTGCCTGTCTCTCTGCCCCGCCCACAACACTCTGCCTGTCTCTCTGCCCCGCCCACAACACTCTGCCTGTCTCTCTGCCCTGCCCACAACGCTCTGCCTGTCTCTCTGCCCCGTCCACAACACTCTGCCTGTCTCTCTGCCCCGCCCACAACACTCTGCCTGTCTCTCTGCCCCGCCCCCAACACTCTGCCTGTCTCTCTGCCCCGCCCCCAACACACTGCCTGTCTCTCTGCCCCGCCCACAACACTCTGCCTGTCTCTCTGCCCCGCCCACAACACACTGCCTGTCTCTCTGCCCCGCCCACAACACTCTGCCTGTCTCTCTGCCCCGCCCACAACACTCTGCCTGTCTCTCTGCCCTGCCCCCAACACTCTGCCTGTCTCTCTGCCCCGCCCACAACGCTCTGCCTGTCTCTCTGCCCCGCCCACAACACTCTGCCTGTCTCTCTGCCCCACCCCCAACACTCTGCCTGTCTCTCTGCCCCGCCCACAACACTCTGCCTGTCTCTCTGCCCCACCCCCAACACTCTGCTTGTCTCTCTGCCCCGCCCACAACACACTGCCTGTCTCTCTGCCCCACCCACAACACTGCCTGTCTCTCTGCCCCGCCCACAACACTCTGCCTATCTCTCTGCCCCGCCCACAACACTCTGCCTATATCTCTGCCCCGCCCCCATTGACTGCTTTAGCCTCAAAGGCTACTATTAGCTAGCAGGAAACAAGGAGTGGCAGGAGATCTCAGCCAATCAGGAGGCAGTCTGAGGCTTTTTTTGTGGACAGCCTACAAGCAGAACTCCTCCAACAAAACTGGTGCTCTGGGAGCAATATCTGCTCTTAAGTTGATTAAAGTATTAAGTCCTTTATCTCTGATTTTAATTTCTGATTGTTCAGTTAAGATATGAGCTAATAGCTTGCTGCAGTGTTTAAATAGAGGTTCAGTTCTTAGTTTGTCCAGAATTGCGAAATGTATCAATGAGCTGCTGACAGGACTAAATCTACATCAGCTTTCCTCAGAAATTCACAGTTTTTTGTCGTCCAGCATGTCTATGATAACATGAAGTCATCTGTCCACGGCAGTTTCTTTTTAACTTGAATTTCTTTTTAACTTGAATATTGGCCACAACATTGTGTGGAAATTATAAACGTTAATTGGGAACAGGGACTGCATTTGTGATCTAAATCTGTCAGTGGCGTCCATGCATTATGAAATTATGATTATGAAAATTATGTTTTCTGAGCCTCTTATGCTGTTTGATTTAGTTTTCTCTTTGTTATTGACTTCGTCATCAACAGAATGTGTACCTAATTTACGTTTAAGACCTTGTTTTTGCATCAGTGGTCATAAAAGCTTGATTAGGTATAATTGCTTATGCTGTTTCTTGTTTCTTGTTCTGTCAGTCCGTATCTCTGAAGCGTACGCAACTCACTGTTTTAAATTTAGCATTGAAACCAACAGTAATTCAGAGGCTGATTGATGTGCATTTGTTGCACTGACATTGTGGGTCTGTGTGCACCTACAGTACTTGGCCACCAGGGGGTACCATAAGACCCTGCTGATGGAAGAGGTGCTGGTGCGCTACCTCTCTGACGAACTCGCAGAGAGAAAAAAGATCCATGAGGAGGAGCTGAAGGAGCTGTCCAAGTAAGCCCCCTTTCTACAACCTCACTTCCTGTCAGTATTCTGTTCTTTCTGCTGTGTTTATTTTGTATTTACAGGTTCAAAATAAATAAGCATTAACAACAATTAATCAATGCTCGCTAGTTTTTGAACACCCGTAGAATTGGCTTGGTGCTGTAGTACCAAGTCAAGCATTTTCTCTCTCTCTCTCTCTCTCTCTCTCTCTCTCTCTCTCTCTCTCTCTCTCAGCTTAAACCAGGAAGTACCCATCTTTGTTTGCACCATGGCATTTCCCACAATCCCTTGCCCCCTGCACGTGTTTGAGCCGCGCTACCGACTGATGATTCGACGCTCCATGGAAACCGGAACCAAACAGTTCGGCATGTGCATCGCCGACCCGCTGAAGGGGTGAGGAACAGATAGATGGGGATGGAGGGCTGAAGGATGGATGGAGGGAGGGGTGGACGGGTGGAGGGGTGGAGGGGTGGAGGGGTGGAGGGAGGGAGAGTGGGACAGTGGCAGAGCTTTAGAGGTTTGCGTGTTGGTACGTGTGCATGTGTCTGATTTCAGTGTGTGTGTGTGTGTGTGTGTGTGTCTGATTTCAGTGTGTGTGTGTGTGTGTGTGTGTCTGTGAATTCAGTGTGTGTGTGTGTGTGTGTGTGTTTGATTTCAGTGTGTGTGTGTGTGTGTGTGTGTGTGTGTCTGTGATTTCAGTGTACACGTGTGTATGTGTGTGTGTGTGTGTGTCTGTGGTTTCAGTGTACGTGTGTGTGTGTGTGTGTGTGTGTGTGTGTGTGTGTGTGTGATTTCAGTGTGTGTGTGTGTGTGTGTGTCTGATTTCAGTGTGTGTGTGTGTGTGTGATTTCAGTGTACGTGTGTGTGTGTGTGTGTGTGTGTGTGTGTGTGTGTCTGATTTCAGTGTACACGTGTGTATGTGTGTGTGTGTGTGTCTGTGATTTCAGTGTACGTGTGTGTGTGTGTGTGTGTGTGTGTGTGTGTGTCTGTGGTTTCAGTGTACACGTGTGTGTGTGTGTGTCTGTGGTTTCAGTGTACACGTGTGTATGTGTGTGTGTGTGTGTGTGTGTGTGTGTGTGTGTTGTGTGTGATGTCCTTTCATGCGGTCGCAAACAGGTGTGCCGCGTTCCCCAGATTGACATGGAGATACCAAGTATACACCAGCAGAGGCCGCTAGGGTCGTCACACGCCCCCTCCAAAGTGTGTCGCACCAGCGGCACACAAAAACCATCTCTGTACAGTATGCTCGTAACATAGATTTTAAAGTGGAATGAAAACGCTCCAGAGCACCCTGACTCTGGGGATGATATGCACTAGAGACGTTATGCCTGACCCGGAGTGTCCTAAGAACCTGTTTAAATATTTTAGATGTAAAATTAGACCCTTGGTCACTCTGTACAACCGTAGGAATACCAAAAATAGACATGAACTCCGTAAGAGCTTTCGTAACGGACCGGGCAGTAATATTGCGCAGCGGATATGCGGCAGGATAACGAGTGGCCTGGCACATGACGGTTAACAGATATTTACACCCAGACTTAGAAACCGGCACTGGACCTACACAGTCAACAATCAGATGATCAAAAGAAGTAGCCATCGGAGGAATAGGGTGCAACGGGGCAGGTTTAATAGCCTGGTTGGGCTTACCCGTTAACTGACACACTTTACACGTCCGACAATACCGAGCCACATCTGACTTTAGCCGAGGCCAGAAAAACTGACGTAATATATGATTATAAGTTTTTCTAACGCCAAAATGACCAGCCGTCTCGTTATGGGAAAGCTGCAAAACCAAGTTTCTAAACTTCACAGGAACTACAGTCTGCATAATTTCACTCCCAGGCATCAGATCACAATAACGCCATTTTCTGACTAGTAAGCCATCTAACAACTGATACGAAGCAGTAACAGAAACTTTCGGATCAGCAGTGTCAACACATTTAAATAGCTCAGCCAACGAGGAATCGTCTCGCTGGGCAGCTATTAGGTCCGCACGAGCGACGGTGGGCAATGAATAATCAAAGGGCTTTAACTGGGAGAGGTACTAGATTCCAACTTAATACCAGGGTCAGAGATGACCGTGCAAGTCTGTTCCAGTTTAGGTTGTAGAATGCTTAAGTTCTCAAAGCGCTCCTTCGCACGAGTAACTGCACAAGCAGTGAACACCTCAGGGAAGCGACGCAAACAGTCATCAGCCCCCGCAGTGGAGAACGAAACGTTACTGACCCTCAAAGGGGGCGGAACATCCTTCCACACCCAACTCCCAGCCAAATCATTACCCAAAATTACCTGTACACCAGCCACAGGCAACGTCGGTCGCACTGCCAACAGTACGTTCCCCTTCACCAGGTCAGACTGTAAAATGACCTTATGCAAAGGCACTCGGAGGGAGACAGCCCTATCCCACGGACCAAGACACTGGTCCCTGAGTTTGTATTTTCAGAAAAGGGTAACACCGATCCCAGCACAAAAGACTGCGCAGCACCCGTGTCCCTAAGAACACGGACAGGGATGGGCGGCAAATCGCTATTCAAAGAAACCGTACCCATTGTAATGAAAGCATTCTCCTCATTAAACTCAGACACCAACGAGGGCTCCGGCAGGTTAACCTCTGAGGAGAAAGGAAAGACAGAATGAGCTACAGTTTCAACCAGCGAAATGGAACGTGGCATCTCTCTAGAGAATCTATCTCGGTCAGATGACTTTGAAGAGTTATATTTATGCACTGGACACTCTTTATTGAAATGCCCCTTGTTTTTACAGGCAAAACAAACATGGGTTTCATCACACCTTCCGTCAGTACCTTTAAGGATTTGCACTACCTTGGAAGAACGGTCATGATGTTGGTCACGCCAAGAAAAACTAGAAGAATGTGAACTGCTACTGCCAACTCGTGGAGAATTATGAGAATTACCTTTAGCCTTATACACCTGATATTGATGTTTTTGCGTCAAATTATTGTCAACCAGAACTGCAGCTTTCGCGGCTGTGGCAACACCCTGCTGCTGAGACAAATAAGCCGCAGCATGATCGGGAAGAGTATTCTTAAACTGCTCCAAGAGAATTAAATTCCACAAACGGTCATAATCGTCAGCCGCATCAGAGGCATTACACCAACGCTTAAAGTGCAAACTCAACTCTCGCACGAATTCAACATTAGTCTGGCGGTCAGCTTTCCTCCAAGTTCTAAATTTTTGGCGATACGCTTCGGGCACTAGCTCATATGCTGTCAAGACGGCATCTTTAAGATCCGCATAAGTAAAAACTGACTGTTGCATAAGAACAGAATAAGCCTCTCGGGCCTTACCAGTGAGAACAGACTGTAACAAGAGAATCCGGTCCTTCTCTGACCAACCTCGAGACTCAGCTGTATGTTCAAACACCAAAAAAAATGTTTCTGGATCTTTTTCATCCGCAGCCAATTTCGCTAAACGGAACTCATTATCGACTTTTTGAGTTTCAATAGCCAAACGGATTTAATTTTTGGCTTTTTGCATCTTTTCTTGCATAGCCAATTTCTTCTCCTCAAGAGCCAGTTTTTCTCTGTCAAAAGCCAATTGTTCCAAAGCCAATTTTTCTTTTAGGGCCAACTCCTGAGCCATAACTTTTAAAGCACTTCGACTTAACTTGCCCAGCTCCTCGGTATCACTGCCACTTGAGTCAGTCCCAGTTGATGAAAGAAACACAACAGGTGTGGGAGGCAAAACTACAGCTTCTGGACTGAAATCTTTAGTCATCGCTATTGTAGCAACCGCATTCTGCCAATCACGCTTCCGCCTAGAACTTTTACCCAACTCGGGAAAGTCACTTAACGCAACCTTCCAATGCTCTAAGAGATCCTTCAAATCAGGGACAGTGAGAACAAGGAAATCATCATGAGACTGATTATCAACAAAGGCTTTAACCCTAGGTCCCTCAATAACCAACTCACCTAAAACTCTAGAGCTTTAACCCTAAGTCCCTCAATAACCAACTCACCTAAACCTCTAGAGCTTTAACCCTAGGTCCCTCAATAACCAACTCACCTAAACCTCTAGAGCTTTAACCCTAGGTCCCTCAATAACCAACTCACCTAAACCTCTAGAGCTTTAACCCTAGGTCCCTCAATAACCAACTCACCTAAACCTCTAGAGCTTTAACCCTAGGTCCCTCAATAACCAACTCACCTAAACCTCTAGAGCTTTAACCCTAGGTCCCTCAATAACCAACTCACCTAAACCTCTAGAGCTTTAACCCTAGGTCCCTCAATAACCAACTCACCTAAACCTCTAGAGCTTTAACCCTAAGTCCCTCAATAACCAACTCACCTAAACCTCTAGAGCTTTAACCCTAAGTCCCTCAATAACCAACTCACCTAAACCTCTAGAGCTTTAACCCTAAGTCCCTCAATAACCAACTCACCTAAACCTCTAGAGCTTTAACCCTAGGTCCCTCAATAACCAACTCACCTAAACCTCTAGAGCTTTAACCCTAGGTCCCTCAATAACCAACTCACCTAAACCTCTAGAGGTTTACACCAGTGGGTGTTCCTAAACTAGCTAACTCACTAGCTCCTACCGAGCCCCTAGTTTTCATGCAGCTAGTAAGGAAATTAGATATACACCAAATAACACCACCCGGAGGAGCCGTTTGGGATTCGACGTATATCTTAGCACCGCACAGATTTAACACATAACCGGGTGCTCAGCGTACCTCAAAGTGAGTGCCACGCCGCTTCAGCCTAATCAGGATAAAAGACGTGCTCCAATGTGATTACTCAATGTAGTTTCTTACTCACTCTTCACCCAGCAGGATTCCCAAAAAGCCAAAAACACGGACTGTAAGAACGGAGCTCCAAAACATTCCACTCCTCCTCTAGAGAGAAAAATAAACTCAAAAAAACTAAGCAATAAGCAATAAATAAAGGTAACAGGTTAATCAAATGTAACACCAACTCACAAACTGGCCTTGTCTCCAACCCTACCGAAATTCCACAGTTCTCCCGCGTACTCTGGAAACGGTAATCAAAATATCTATGAAAAGAGCCCCAAAGGCACAACAAATCCCGGACGAGCCCCCAATTTCATGTTACGACCCCGCTAGGGAAGGGGCAACATGAAATACGGAGACTACGACCAAGCTTGTGAGGTTATATAAAATAATATTTATTTATAATAAGAAATCAATATAAAATGAATGGATGCGTGTAGTCATATATACAAACGAATATGGAGAAAATGGATGTGTGTAAGTGTATAGAGCGTGTGAGCTCAAAGTAACAAACAAACAAACAAAAAGCAAATCAAGGGAAAAACACACTGGCCAAACGGCAGGCTCTCGGGAGGAGGATCAGGAGGCCTTTTATGCGGTCGCAAACAGGTGTGCCGCATTCCCCAGATTGACATGGAGATACCCAGCGGCACCCGCAGGTATACACCAGCAGAGGCCGCTAGGGTCGTCACAGTGTGTGTGTGTGTGTGTGTGTGTGTTTGTGTGTGTGTGTGTGATTTCAGTGTACACGTGTGTGTGTGTGTGTATGTGTATGTGTTGTGTGTGTGTGTGTATGTGTATGTGTATGTGGTTTCAGTGCACACGTGTGTGTGTGTGTGTGTGTGTGTCTGTGGTTTCAGTGTACACGTGTGTGTGTGTGTGTGTGTGTGTGTCTGTGGTTTGTGTACACGTGTGTATGTGTGTGTGTGTCTCTGTGGTTTCAGTGTACACGTGTGTATGTGTGTGTGTGTCTGTGTCTGTGGTTTGTGTACACGTGTGTGTGTGTGTGTGTGTGTGTGTGTGTGTGTGTATGTATGTGTATGTGGTTTCAGTGCACACGTGTGTGTGTGTGTGTGTGTGTGTGGTTTCAGTGTACACGTGTGTGTGTGTGTGTGTGTGTGTGTGTGTGTGTCTCTGTGGTTTCAGTGTACACGTGTGTATGTGTGTGTGTGTCTGTGTCTGTGGTTTGTGTACACGTGTGTATGTGTGTGTGTCTCTGTGGTTTCAGTGTACACGTGTGTACACGTGTGTATGTGTGTGTGTCTGTGTCTGTGGTTTGTGTACACGTGTATGTGTGTGTGTGTGTGTGTGTGTGTGTGTGTGTGATTTCAGTGTACACGTGTGTATGTGTGTGTGTGTGTGTGTGTGTGTGTGATTTCAGTGTACACGTGTGTGTGTGTGTGTCTGTGGCTTCAGTGTACACGTGTGTATGTGTGTGTGTGTGTGTGTGATTTCAGTGTACACGTGTGTGTGTGTGTGTGGTTTCAGTGTACACGTGTGTGTATGTGCGCGCGCCTGTGTGGTTACAGTGTGTGTGTGTGTGTGTGTGTGTGTGGTTTCAGTGCGCACACGTGTGCGTGTGTCTGATTTGCGTGTATTGGGTAGTGGAGTAGACTGCATGGCTCGTGTAAGGCTGATAGAAGGTGTGTGATTGGCTCTGCATGGTTAGTTTAAGGCTGATAGTAGGCGTGTGATTGGCTCATTTAAGGCTGATCGAAGGTGTGTGATTGGCTCTGCATGGTTAGTTTAAGGCTGATAGTAGGCGTGTGATTGGCTCATTTAAGGCTGATCGAAGGTGTGTGATTGGCTCTGCATGGTTAGTTTAAGGCTGATAGTAGGCGTGTGATTGGCTCGTTTAAGGCTGATAGAAGGTGTGTGATTGGCTCTGCAGGTTTGCAGACTATGGCTGCATGCTGGAGGTTCGGGATGTGAAATTCTTCCCTGACGGGCGCTCTGTGGTGGACACCATTGGCGTGTCCCGATTCAAAGTGCTCAGTCACGGGCAGAGAGACGGCTACAACACGGCTAAAATCGAGTACCTGGAGGACAAGAAGGTACGTGTGAATAGAATAAAATACGTGCTTTAGGTGCTGTAAATAGAATAAAATACCTGCTTTAGGTGCTGTGAATAGAATAAAATGCATGCTTTAGGTGCTGTGAATAGAATAAAATACATGCTTTAGGTGCGTGTGAATAGAATAAAATGCATGCTTTAGGTGCTGTGAATAGAATAAAATACATGCTCTAGGTGTGTGTGAATAGAATAAAATACATGCTTTAGGTGCTGTGAATAGAATAAAATACATGCTTTAGGTGCTGTGAATAGAATAAAATACGTGCTTTAGGTGCTGTGAATAGAATAAAATACATGCTTTAGGTGCTGTGAATAAAATGCATGCTTTAGGTGTGTGAATAGAATAAAATACATGCTTTAGGTGCTGTGAATAGAATAAAATACATGCTTTAGGTGTGTGTGAATAGAATAAAATACATGCTTTAGGTGCTGTGAATATAATAAAATACGTGCTTTAGGTGTGTGTGAATAGAATAAAATACATGCTTTAGGTGCTGTGAATAGAATAAAATACATGCTTTAGGTGCTGTGAATAGAATAAAATACATGATTTAGGTGTGTGTGAATAGAATAAAGTACATGCTTTAGGTGCTGTGAATAGAATAAAGTACATGCTTTAGGTGCTGTGAATAGAATAAAGTACATGCTTTAGGTGTGTGTGAATAGAATAAAATATGTGCTTTATGTGTGTGTGAATAGAATAAAGTACATGCTTTAGGTGTGTGTGAATAGAATAAAGTACATGCTTTAGGTGCTTTGAATAGAATAAAGTACATGATTTAGGTGCTGTGTGAATAGAATAAAGTACATGCTTTAGGTGTGTGTGAATAGAATAAAGTACATGCTTTAGGTGTGTGTGAATAGAATAAAATACGAGCTTTAGGTGCTGTGAATAGAATAAAATACATGCTTTAGGTGTGTTTGAATAGAATAAAATACATGCTTTAGGTGTGTGTGAATAGAATAAAATACATGCTTTAGGTGCTGTGAATAGAATAAAATATGTGCTTTAGGTGTGTGTGAATAGAATAAAATACATGCTTTAGGTGCTGTGAATAGAATAAAATACATGCTTTAGGTGTGTGTGAATAGAATAAAATACATGCTTTAGGTTCGTGTGAATAGAATAAAATACATGCTTTAGGTGCTGTGAATAGAATAAAATACATGCTTTAGGTGCTGTGAATAGAATAAAATACATGCTTTAGGTGCTGTGAATAGAATAAAATACATGCTTTAGGTGTGTGTGAATAGAATAAAATACATTCTTTAGGTGCGTGTGAATAGAATAAAATACATGCTTTAGGTGTGTGTGAATAGAATAAAATACATTCTTTAGGTGCGTGTGAATAGAATAAAATACATGCTTTAGGTTCGTGTGAATAGAATAAAATACATGCTTTAGGTGCTGTGAATAGAATAAAATACATGCCTTAGGTGCTGTGAATAGAATAAAATACATGCTTTAGGTGCTGTGAATAGAATAAAATACATGCTTTAGGTGTGTGTGAATAGAATAAAATACATGCTTTAGGTGCTGTGAATAGAATAAAATACGTGCTTTAGGTGCTGTGAATAGAATAAAATACATGCTTTAGGTGCTGTGAATAGAATAAAATACATGCTTTAGGTGCTGTGAATAGAATAAAATACATGCTTTAGGTGCTGTGAATAGAATAAAATACATGCTTTAGGTGTGTTTGAATAGAATAAAATACGTGCTTTATGTGCGTGTGAATAGAATAAAATACATGCTTTAGGTGTGTGTGAATAGAATAAAGTACATGCTTTAGGTGCTGTGAATAGAATAAAATACATGCTTTAGGTGTGTGTGAATAGAATAAAATACATGCTTTAGGTGCTGTGAATAGAATAAAATACATGCTTTAGGTGCTGTGAATAGAATAAAATACATGCTTTAGGTGTGTGTGAATACAATAAAATACATGCTTTAGGTGCTGTGAATAGAATAAAATACGTGCTTTAGGTGTGTGTCAATAGAATAAAATACATGCTTTAGGTGCTGTGAATAGAATAAAATACATGCTTTAGGTGTGTGTGAATAGAATAAAATACATGCTTTAGGTGCTGTGAATAGAATAAAATACATGCTTTAGGTGCTGTGAATAGAATAAAATACATGCTTTAGGTGTGTGTGAATAGAATAAAATACATGCTTTAGGTGTGTGTGAATAGAATAAAATACATGCTTTAGGTGCTGTGAATAGAATAAAATACATGCTTTAGGTGCTGTGAATAGAATAAAATACATGCTTTAGGTGTGTGTGAATAGAATAAAATACATGCTTTAGGTGCGTGTGAATAGAATAAAATACATGCTTTAGGTGCGTGTGAATAGAATAAAATACATGCTTTAGGTGCTGTATATAGAATAAAATACATGCTTTAGGTGCGTGTGAATAGAATAAAATACATGCTTTAGGTGCTGTGAATAGAATAAAATACATGCTTTTTATCCAAAGCGACATACAGTATATGAATGCATACATTTCTTTTTTTGCAGTATGTGTAAAACCCACAACCTTTGCTTTGTT
>JAINUF010000029.1:841900-844400 GCA_029718625.1 Synaphobranchus kaupii
AAATGGGCGTGGTTATAGGGGCAGGGTCAGCATTACCTCATACACAGGGAGCATGGGATATGGGGGTGTGGTTATGAAATGGGCGTGGTTATAGGGGCAGGGGTCAGCATTACCTCATACACAGGGAGCATGGGATATGGGGGTGTGGTTATCAAATGGGCGTGGTTATAGGGGCGGGGTCAGCATTACCTCATACACAGGGAGCATGGGATATGGGGGTGTGGTTATGAAATGGGCGTGGTTATAGGGGCGGGGGTCAGCATTACCTCATACACAGGGAGCATGGGATATGGGGGTGTGGTTATCAAATGGGCGTGGTTATAGCGGCGGGGTCAGCATTACCTCATACACAGGGAGCATGGGATATGTGGGAGTGGTTATGAAATGGGCGTGGTTATAGGGGCGGGGTCAGCATTACCTCATACACAGGGAGCATGGGATATGGGGGTGTGGTTATGAAATGGGCGTGGTTATAGGGGCGGGGGTCAGCATTACCTCATACACAGGGAGCATGGGATATGGGGGTGTGGTTATCAAATGGGTGTGGTCAGCATTACCTCACACAGGGAGCATGGGATATGGGGGTGTGGTTATCAAATGGGTGTGGTCAGCATTACCTCACACAGGGAGCATGGGATATGGGGGTGTGGTTATCAAGGGAGTGTGGTTATCAAATGGGCGTGGTTATAGGGGTGGGGTCAGCATTACCTCATACACAGAAAGCATGGGATATGTGGGAGTGGTTATGAAATGGGCGTGGTTATAGGGGCGGGGTCAGCATTACCTCATACACAGGGAGCATGGGATATGGGGGTGTGGTTATGAAATGGGCGTGGTTATAGGGGCGGGGGTCAGCATTACCTCATACACAGGGAGCATGGGATATGGGGGTGTGGTTATCAAATGGGTGTGGTCAGCATTACCTCACACAGGGAGCATGGGATATGGGGGTGTGGTTATCAAGGGGGTGTGGTTATCAAGGGGGTGTGGTTATCAAATGGGCGTGGTTATAGGGGTGGGGTCAGCATTACCTCATACACAGGGAGCATGGGATATGGGGGGTGTGGTTATCAAATGGGTGTGGTCAGCATTACCTCACACAGGGAGCATGGGATACGGGGGTGTGGTTATCAAATGGGTATGGTCAGCATTACCTCACACAGGGAGCATGGGATATGGGGGTGTGGTTATGAATTGGGCGTGGTTATAGGGGCGGGGTCAGCATGACCTCATACACAGGGAGCATGGGATATGGGGGGTGTGGTTATGAAATGGGCGTGGTTATAGGGGCGGGGGGTCAGCATTACCTCATACACAGGGAGCATGGGATATGGGGGTGTGGTTATCAAATGGGTGTGGTTATAGGGGCGGGGTCAGCATTACCTCATACACAGGGAGCATGGGATATGGGGGTGTGGTTATCAAATGGGTGTGGTCAGCATTACCTCACACAGGGAGCCTTGGATATGGGGGTGTGGTTATCAAATGGGTGTGGTCAGCATTACCTGACACAGGGAGCATGGGATATGGGGGTGTGGTTATGAAATGGGCGTGGTTATAGGGGCGGGGTCAGCATTACCTCATACACAGGGAGCATGGGATATGGGGGTGTGGTTATGAAATGGGCGTGGTTATAGGGGCGGGGGTCAGCATTACCTCATACACAGGGAGCATGGGATATGGGGGTGTGGTTATCAAATGGGTGTGGTCAGCATTACCTCACACAGGGAGCATTGGGATATGGGGGTGTGGTTATCAAATGGGTGTGGTCAGCATTACCTCACACAGGGAGCATGGGATATGGGGGTGTGGTTATCAAGGGAGTGTGGTTATCAAATGGGCGTGGTTATAGGGGTGGGGTCAGCATTACCTCATACACAGAAAGCATGGGATATGTGGGAGTGGTTATGAAATGGGCGTGGTTATAGGGGCGGGGTCAGCATTACCTCATACACAGGGAGCATGGGATATGGGGGTGTGGTTATGAAATGGGCGTGGTTATAGGGGCGGGGGTCAGCATTACCTCATACACAGGGAGCATGGGATATGGGGGTGTGGTTATCAAATGGGTGTGGTCAGCATTACCTCACACAGGGAGCATGGGATATGGGGGTGTGGTTATCAAGGGGGTGTGGTTATCAAGGGGGTGTGGTTATCAAATGGGCGTGGTTATAGGGTGGGGTCAGCATTACCTCATACACAGGGAGCATGGGATATGGGGGTGTGGTTATCAAATGGGTGTGGTCAGCATTACCTCACACAGGGAGCATGGGATACGGGGGTGTGGTTATCAAATGGGTATGGTCAGCATTACCTCACACAGGGAGCATGGGATATGGGGGTGTGGTTATTGAATTGGGCGTGGTTATAGGGGCGGGGTCAGCATGACCTCATACACAGGGAGCATGGGATATGGGGGGTGTGGTTATGAAATGGGCGTGGTTATAGGGGCGGGGTCAGCATTACCTCATACACAGGGAGCATGGGATATGGGGGTGTG
>JAINUF010000029.1:849400-929400 GCA_029718625.1 Synaphobranchus kaupii
AACTTTCGATTTTTTGGGGCACGTAAACACCTTTCTCTGGATTCTTTCGGCTTTTCAAAACTATGCATGTCAGGCAGAAGAGGCGGGGTAACGTCAAAATTATTCCACCCGTCAACATTTGCTATGCCTGGGGTTCCTTCAGCATCTCACTTCCAGAATTTTATTATTAAATTAGCATTTCACCGGTGAAAATATATTGTTCAGTGTTACGTGCTTATGTTTGTACTAGCTAGCTGGCTAGCACATTAAATATCTGAAATTATCGGGAAATTGGCCAGATTTAGAGATCGGTAAAGCTAGCTAGTACAATAATATAAATCAACCACTACTAGCAATTAGCTATAAATAACTAGCTATAATAATTACTAGCTAGCTATAATAATAATAATAGCCTACTTACGTAACATTTTGACGGGCAAATCATTTTTGTCCTTACAACGGGAAGCAGTTAGTAGGCTGGCTACGTTTTCCACAGAGCCGATTATGGAGAGAATCATGTAAACGCGGCTTTTGGAGTAATCACATTTCTTATGTTCACGTGAACGCGATAAGTTAAATACTGGCGTAAGCTGATCGTTTCCAGTAATCAGATATTGCTGTGTATGTAAACGTTGTTAACAGATACAGGTCTTCAACCTCCCTGCCCTTTTTGTTCAATACTTTTTGCTCAATACAGGGTTAGGGTTAGGGTCTCAAACAACCCTGAACTCCTTGTCAATTTATTAAGAATTATGCCTCATAGTTTAGAGAGAAGGTAAATAAATTAGGGCTAAATTCACACAATGAGCAAAAAATGAAATAAACAATAAAGAACAATTTGAATTACACAAACACACTTAAATAGACAAGCACACTTAAATAGACAAGCACGCTTCAAAGAAACACGTTCCTGTCTCACATAATTGCTACCCGATTGAATACTGTGATGGATCAAAACAAGGATCAGTTCTAAGGGAACAGCTTGATCAATCCTAATTAGTGGAGTTAATAGCGGAGAGATGTTAATAGTGGAGAGGAGTTAATAGCGGAGAGGAGTTAATAGCGGAGAGGAGTTAATAGCGGAGAGGAGTTAATAGCGGAGAGGAGTTAATAGCGGAGAGGAGTTAATAGCGGAGAGATGTTAATAGCGGAGAGGAGTTAATAGCGGAGAGGAGTTAATAGCAGAGAGGAGTTAATAGCGGAGAGGAGTTAATAGCGGAGAGGAGTTAATAGCGGAGAGATGTTAATAGCGGAGAGGAGTTAATAGCGGAGAGGAGTTAATAGCAGAGAGGAGTTAATAGCGGAGAGGAGTTAATAGCGGAGAGGAGTTAATAGCGTAGAGATGTTAATAGCGGAGAGAAGTTAATAGCGGAGAGGAGTTAATAGCGGAGAGTGGCATATTGCGTGGACACACTGTCCCAGATAAAAGCAGGTCACAGAACAGAACAGCATGTTCTGCAGGAAAGCCAGTAACGGTTGAGACAACCCTGTCTGATACAGACCTGCACAAATGAGCCATCTCTGATCAATAAAACATCTGTTTAAGTCATGACTTGCTTGATGTGTCTGGGCCAAACTTTACCGTTTAAGCGCGAGTGGAAAGCGTGGAGCAAAGAAACTGCACATGCTGCTGAAAGTATGCTTAACTCACCCTACTGTACCCTAACGCTAACCCTCTACTGTGAGGGAGGTAAAAAAGGAGTGCTTGATTTGATATAGAACACCAGAGAAAGTCCAGTAAAGTGACAGTTATTTATGAACAGACTGCGCCTTCAAAACTGTCACTCGTTTCTTCTTGTTTAGTAATCGTTGAAAGCCAAAATTCATATCACGATTAAAATTTGATTAATTGTGCAGCCCTGCCCAGAATCCCTCTGAAAATGTACCAGGGTTCTGACCAAAGGAACAGGACGAATGAGAGGAGAAAACTCTGAAATGAAGAGAGGAGACCCCCTAACCCTAACCTCTCTCTCCCTCCCTCTCTCGTTCTGTCACCCGCCCTCTTTCTCTCCCTCTCCCTCTCTCACATAAGCAGGTCAGGTCAGTAGACAGCTTTATTTAGAAAATGAGGTCAGTCCAACATGGCCAGTGGGACCCAACCTCGCCACTCAATCCAGGGGGACCCAACCTCGCAACTCAATCCATGGGGACCCAACCTACCTCCATACTGAACTCATCTCTCAATCCTGCGGGACCCAAATACCTGCGTACTGAACTTGCCACTCAATCCTGAGGGCCCCAACTACCTTCGTACCCAATCAATCGAGTGGGACAACCTCACAGGGAACTCAATCAATCTCAGAGACAACCTCCTTGCTGAATCCAGGGGGACTCAATCCACCACAGAGCAGAGGATGATCCTCCCTCAGTCTGTCCTGCCGGGGGGGGGGGGGGGGCTTTTAAATACAAAGTCCCAAAAGTAGCCACAGAATGTACTTCAAAAGCAAATACTGGGGCCAATATAAGAGCAAAAGCCCCATATGATGGGTAATACAGAGCAGACCACTTCAGATGTGTTGAGGATACAACAGCAATAAGGTGTTGGGTTTACTGAATCTTGAAAAAAGACATTCTATAAAATAAAAAAACAGGCAAAATATAAGTTAAGTAAAAAAAGAAAAAAGAAAAAGTTTAGAAAGGCTTCCTTTAATAAGAACAGGAACAACATGGTTTCTTGCCTAGTTTTGTCACACCTTTTCAAAGTGAAAGCTCTCATTGATGTTTGCGGAGAATTAGATGCGGTCGGCTTTGAGCTGATAGTGCGGCTGCTACACGGCTCAGTCACTATCGAGTGTTTATATCGTTCCAGTTCTGTTGGAGTATGTTAGCTCTGTGTTGCAAAGTTTACATTTGAGATTATTTTCTGAAATCTGTTCAAAGTGAGACCAAATGGCACTTTTTATGTTCCGTTCTTTGCAAAGCATTTTGAGGAACACCAGTCTGATTGTCGCCACACGCACAAGCAGGGCCTACGTTATCACCTGAGAGCTGATCAAGGAACATATTTCCCATGTCCAGATCACAACCTCACTGATCACTTCCCATGTCCAGATCACAACCTCACTCAAATGTCTAAATCGACAGAAGATCAGCACTAGTACTTTTAAACACAAGCCTACAACAATCACAGTGAGAATAGGACGCTGTAAAAGGGAATGTTTATAAATTAGTTTAATAATGTTGGCGCTTAAAAAAAATAGTCATTTAATCATTTAAAGATTTTCCTAAACGTTTATCAGTTTTGTTAACGCCTAGCGATTAAACATGTAGAAGTTCTCAGTCCTCAATCCTCAACCTTCCAAACAGATAAACAGGGTAGTAAACCGGGTAGTATATACATGCTGACCTACATTTGGGTTCTCCTGTGTTGACCCTGCGTCACAAGACAATTGCAGACGACCATGAAAAACAAGATCAGGTGAATTTTGATGAGACAAGCAGGGGAGAGAGCATCAACAGCACAACGAACCAGCTCCTCTTAAAGAATAGAGAATATACCTTTCACCTTTCACAAGAATCTACTGCCATACCCTATCCTACGGATCATATTTCAACCTCACTCGGGGAGAAGGAATGGCCGTTTTTAACAATGGGGCAGTAATACATTATCCCCTCCACCCTATGCGCCATTATCCCCTCCACCCTATGGGGCAGTAATCCATTATCCCCTCCACCCTATGCGCCATTATCCCCTCCACCATATGGGACAATAATACATTATCCCCTCCACCCTATGGGACAATAATACATTACCCCCTCCACCCTATGGGACAATAATCCATTATCCCCTCCACCCTATGGGACAATAATCCATTATCCCCTCCACCCTATGCGCCATTATCCCCTCCACCCTATGGGGCAGTAATCCATTATCCCCTCCACCCTATGGGACAATAATCCATTATCCCCTCCACCCTATGCGCCATTATCCCCTCCACCCTATGGGGCAGTAATCCATTATCCCCTCCACCCTATGGGATAATAATCCATTATCCCCTCCACCCTATGGGACAATAATCTATTATCCCCTCCACCCTATGCGCCATTATCCCCTCCACCCTATGGGGCAGTAATCCATTATCCCGTCCACCCTATGGGACAATAATCCATTATCCCCTCCACCCTATGCGCCATTATCCCCTCCACCCTATGGGGCAGTAATCCATTATCCCCTCCACCCTATGCGCCATTATCCCCTCCACCATATGGGACAATAATACATTATCCCCTCCACCCTATGGGACAATAATACATTATCCCCTCCACCCTATGGGACAATAATACATTATCCCCTCCACCCTATGGGACAATAATACATTACCCCCTCCACCCTATGGGACAATAATCCATTATCCCCTCCACCCTATGGGACAATAATACATTATCCCCTCCACCCTATGCGCCATTATCCCCTCCACCCTATGGGGCAGTAATCCATTATCCCCTCCACCCTATGGGACAATAATCCATTATCCCCTCCACCCTATGCGCCATTATCCCCTCCACCCTATGGGGCAGTAATCCATTATCCCCTCCACCCTATGGGATAATAATCCATTATCCCCTCCACCCTATGGGACAATAATCCATTATCCCCTCCACCCTATGCGCCATTATCCCCTCCACCCTATGGGGCAGTAATCCATTATCCCCTCCACCCTATGGGACAATAATCCATTATCCCCTCCACCCTATGGGACAGTAATCCATTATCCCCTCCACCCTATGGGACAATAATCCATTATCGCCTCCACCCTATGCGCCATTATCCCCTCCACCCTATGGGGCAGTAATCCATTATCCCCTCCACCCTATGGGACAATAATCCAGTATCCCCTCCACCCTATGGGACAATAATACATTATCCCCTCCACCCTATGGGACAATAATACATTATCCCCTCCACCCTATGGGACAATAATACATTATCCCCTCAACCCTATGGGACAATAATACATTACCCCCTCCACCCTATGGGACAATAATACATTATCCCCTCCACCCTATGGGGCAATAATACATTATCCCCTCCACCCTATGGGGCAATAATACATTATCCCCTCCACCATATGGGACAATAATACATTATCCCCTCCACCCTATGGGGCAATAATACATTATCCCCTCCACCCTATGGGGCAATAATCCATTATCCCCTCCACCCTATGGGACAATAATACATTATCCCCTCCACCCTATGGGACAATAATACATTATCCCCTCCACCCTATGGGACAATAATCCATTATCCCCTCCACCCTATGGGACAATAATACATTATCCCCTCCACCATGTGGGACAATAATACATTATCCCCTCCACCCTATGGGACAATAATACATTATCCCCTCCACCCTATGGGACAATAATCCATTATCCCCTCCACCCTATGCGCCATTATCCCCTCCACCCTATGGGGCAGTAATCCATTATCCCCTCCACCCTATGGGACAATAATCCATTATCCCCTCCACCCTATGGGACAATAATACATTACCCCCTCCACCCTATGGGGCAATAATACATTATCCCCTCCACCCTATGGGACAATAATCCATTATCCCCTCCACCCTATGGGACAATAATCCATTATCCCCTCCACCCTATGGGACAATAATCCATTATCCCCTCCACCCTATGGGACAATAATCCATTATCCCATCCACCCTATGAGGCAGTAATACATTATCCCCTCCACCCTATGGGACAATAATACATTATCCCCTCCACCCTATGGGACAATAATCCATTATCCCCTCCACCCTATGGGACAATAATACATTATCCCCTCCACCCTATGGGACAATAATACATTATCCCCTCCACCCTATGGGGCAATAATACATTATCCCCTCCACCCTATGGGACAATAATCCATTATCCCCCCCACCCTATGAACCATTATCCCCTCCACCTTATGGGACAATAATACATTATCCCCTCCACCCTATGGGACAATAATACATTATCCCCTCCACCCTATGGGGCAATAATACATTATCCCCTCCACCCTATGGGGCAGTAATCCATTATCCCCTCCACCCTATGGGACAATAATCCATTATCCCCCCCACCCTATGAACCATTATCCCCTCCAACCTATGGGACAATAATACATTATCCCCTCCACCCTATGGGACAATAATACATTATCCCGTCCACCCTATGGGGCAGTAATCCATTATCCCCTCCACCCTATGCACCATTATCCCCTCCACCCTATGGGACAATAATCCATTATCCCCTCCACCCTATGCGCCATTATCCCCTCCACCCTATGGGGCAGTAATCATTACATTACAGGCATTTAGCAGACGCTCTTATCCAGAGCGACTTACACAACTTTTTGTGATCCCTATGGGGCAGTAATCCATTATCCCCTCCACCCTATGGGACAATAATCCATTATCCCCTCCACCCTATGGGACAATAATACATTATCCCCTCCAGCCTATGGGACAATAATCCATTATCCCCTCCACCCTATGCGCCATTATCCCCTCCACCCTATGGGGCAGTAATCCATTATCCCCTCCATCCTATGGGACAATAATCCATTATCCCCTCCACCCTATGCGCCATTATCCCCTCCACCATATGGGACAATAATACATTATCCCCTCCACCCTATGGGACAATAATACATTATCCCCTCCACCCTATGGGACAATAATACATTATCCCCTCCACCCTATGGGACAATAATACATTATCCCCTCCACCCTATGGGACAATAATACATTATCCCCTCCACCCTATGGGACAATAATACATTATCCCCTCCACCCTATGGGACAATAATACATTATCCCCTCCACCCTATGGGACAATAATACATTATCCCCTCCACCCTATGGGACAATAATACATTATCCCCTCCACCCTATGGGGCAATAATACATTATCCCCTCCACCCTATAGGGCAATAATACATTACCCCCTCCACCCTATGGGACAATAATACATTATCCCCTCCACCCTATGGGACAATAATACATTATCCCCTCCACCCTATGGGGCAATAATACATTATCCCCTCCACCCTATGGGGCAATAATCCATTATCCCCTCCACCCTATGGGACAATAATACATTATCCCCTCCGCCCTATGGGACAATAATACATTATCCCCTCCACCCTATGGGACAATAATACATTACCCCCTCCACCCTATGGGACAATAATACATTATCCTCTCCACCCTATGGGACAATAATACATTATCCCCTCCACCCGATGGGACAATAATACATTATCCCCTCCACCCTATGGGACAATAACACATTATCCCCTCCACCCTATGGGACAATAATACATTATCCCCTCCACCCTATGGGACAATAATACATTATCCCCTCCGCCCTATGGGACAATAATACATTATCCCCTCCACCCTATGGGGCAATAATCCATTATCCCCTCCACCCTATGGGACAATAATACATTATCCCCTCCGCCCTATGGGACAATAATACATTATCCCCTCCACCCTATGGGACAATAATACATTATCCCCTCCGCCCTATGGGACAATAATACATTATCCCCTCCACCCTATGGGACAATAATACATTATCCCCTCCACCCTATGGGACAATAATACATTATCCTCTCCACCCTATGGGACAATAATACATTATCCCCTCCACCCTATGGGGCAATAATACATTATCCCCTCCACCCTATGCGCCATTATCCCCTCCACCCTATGGGACAATAATACATTATCCCCTCCACCCTATGGGACAATAATACATTATCCCCTCCACCCTATGCGCCATTATCCCCTCCACCCTATGGGACAATAATACATTATCCCCTCCACCCTATGGGACAATAATACATTATCCCCTCCACCCTATGCACCATTATCCCCTCCACCCTATGGGACAATAATACATTATCCCCTCCACCCTATGGGACAATAATACATTATCCCCTCCACCCTATGGGACAATAATACATTATCCCCTCCACCCTATGGGACAATAATCCATTATCCCCTCCACTCTATGCGCCATTATCCCCTCCACCCTATGGGAAAATAATACATTATCCCCTCCACCCTATGCACCATTATCCCCTCCACCCTATGGGACAATAATACATTATCCCCCCCACCCTATGGGACAATAATACATTATCCCCTCCACCCTATGGGAAAATAATCCATTATCCCCTCCACCCTATGCACCATTATCCCCTCCACCCTATGGGGCAATAATCCATTATCCCCTCCACCCTATGAGACAATAATACATTATCCCCTCCACCCTATGGGACAATAATACATTATCCCCTCCACCCTATGGGACAGTAATACATTATCCCCTCCACCCTATGCACCATTATCCCCTCCACCCTATGGGACAATAATCCATTATCCCCTCCACCCTATGGGGCAATAATCCATTATCCCCTCCACCCTATGGGACAGTAATACATTACCCCCTCCACCCTATGGGACAGTAATACATTATCCCCTCCACCCTATGGGGCAATAATCCATTATCCCCTCCACCCTATGGGACAATAATACATTATCCCCTCCACCCTATGGGACAATAATACATTATCCCCTCCACCCTATGGGACAATAATACATTATCCCCTCCACCCTATGGGACAATAATACATTATCCCCTCCACCCTATGGGACAATAATACATTATCCCCTCCACCCTATGGGACAATAATCCATTATCCCCTCCACCCTATGCGCCATTATCCCCTCCACCCTATGGGACAATAATACATTATCCCCTCCACCCTATGGGACAATAATACATTATCCCCTCCACCCTATGCACCATTATCCCCTCCACCCTATGGGACAATAATACATTATCCCCTCCACCCTATGGGACAATAATACATTATCCCCTCCACCCTATGGGACAATAATACATTATCCCCTCCACCCTATGGGACAATAATACATTATCCCCTCCACCCTATGGGGCAATAATCCATTATCCCCTCCACCCTATGGGACAATAATACATTACCCCCTCCACCCTATGGGACAATAATACATTATCCCCTCCACCCTATGGGACAATAATACATTACCCCCTCCACCCTATGGGACAATAATCCATTATCCCCTCCACCCTATGGGACAATAATACATTATCCCCTCCACCCTATGGGGCAATAATCCATTATCCCCTCCACCCTATGCACCATTATCCCCTCCACCCTATGGGACAATAATACATTACCCCCTCCACCCTATGGGACAATAATACATTATCCCCTCCACCCTATGCACCATTATCCCCTCCACCCTATGGGGCAATAATCCATTATCCCCTCCACCCTATGGGAAAATAATCCATTATCCCCTCCACCCTATGCACCATTATCCCCTCCACCCTATGGGGCAATAATCCATTATCCCCTCCACCCTATGCACCATTATCCCCTCCACCCTATGGGGCAGTAATCCATTATCCCCTCCACCCTATGGGGAAATAATCCATTATCCCCTCCACCCTATGCACCATTATCCCCTCCACCCTATGGGGCAATAATCCATTATCCCCTCCACCCTATGAGACAATAATACATTATCCCCTCCACCCTATGGGACAATAATACATTATCCCCTCCACCCTATGGGACAATAATACATTATCCCCTCCACCCTATGGGACAATAATACATTATCCCCTCCACCCTATGGGACAGTAATACATTATCCCCTCCACCCTATGCACCATTATCCCCTCCACCCTATGGGACAATAATCCATTATCCCCTCCACCCTATGGGGCAATAATCCATTATCCCCTCCACCCTATGGGACAGTAATACATTACCCCCTCCACCCTATGGGACAGTAATACATTATCCCCTCCACCCTATGGGGCAATAATCCATTATCCCCTCCACCCTATGGGACAATAATCCATTATCCCCTCCACCCTATGGGGCAGTAATCCATTATCCCCTCCACCCTATGGGGCAGTAATCCATTATCCCCTCCACCCTATGAGGCAGTAATTTTTGTTCATTCAACCATTTCAGTTCATTTCACAAGGAAAAGCATTCACCTTCGACAGGCATACGATACAATACATTCAACTCATTCACGTTTAGTCTTATTTCCACAAAAGTAACTACGTTAGTTTTATTTTTTTTGTGTGAATTCACTTCGTGTCCCCGGTTAGCACTGACGGTAGATCCCTTCGCGAGTGTTAACAGCTTCGTCAAGCGCCAGATGGACTGTGATGACGCGTTAGCCTCGGACAGCAGGAAGCCTCTCTGTTTGTTTTGAAACATTTGTTTGGTGTGATAAAAACATGCCCACTCACTGGTCGGAGATGCAATATGGAACTACAGAGTGCTACTGCTAGAAGGATTGACTGGTTTAACTATGAAGGCGAAAGTCGTATTGAGCAAGGGCAAGCTATTCACAATAACAAAAGTAGCTAGGTTAGCGAACTGCATAATAATAGCCATTGTACGTGTCGTGCGTTTTAGGTCCCACTTATTCGAGTTAGCCTATTGTGTAGCCTAATCCAACATTAGCCAATAATATAACATGAAGTAGCCAGCTTAATCCTACTAACAACCTGGACGTGTGCTGAAAACATCATATCAACAACCAATCAAATAAATAAATATTTTTTCTTCGATTGTGTGGGAAAAAAAGGGACTATAAAAACTCCTAAACTTGCCAGGCTTGTTAAAAACCAATGATATCACGCGCATATATACACACACGCGCACGGGGATAAAATGTTACTGAAATTAACAGATAAAAACAGCGGCTGCCTGTTGATGGTCAGTAGCTACAGAACCAGTGTTACTGCCCAAGGATGGGCGAAATTGAGCCACGTACAATATCGCCCCCTATCCTTGGCTAGTCTGTCAGTGGAAAAGTAGGTCAGTGTCTCTGATTTCGGAACCAACAAGAACTACTGTGAGAATGCCCAACCTTCATTTTAAACCTACAAAAAATGCAATGGCAAAACAACAAAATGTGCGTAAACATAAAGGCCATTTCATCTCACCTAGTTCTTCGGCTTTGTTATACTTCTCCAGCGCTTCCGTATAATCCTTCTGTTTCCACAAACTTTCCCCTTCGAGCCACCACCGCCTGGCTTTGCTTTCACAGTCGAACCACTTTTCCAACAAGCTACTAAGAATCACATTTACTCTTAACCCCAGGGGCTGGATTATCCCGTCCTTTTTGTTCATCTTATATTTGCAGGTTTTACATTCGTTGACGCTATCGTCGTCCAGGCACCGTTTGCAGAAGGTATGGCCGCACTGTAAGGTCGTGGGCTCCGCCAACAGGGACTTGCAAAGCCGACACGAAAACAGATCCAGAGATTTGTCATCTTCCAGCGCGTCCTCCCCACCTTCACTGCCCCCATCTCCGCTCGGTTTGCAGCTGGGTTTGTTCTCTGTACTTTTCAAAGACTCGTTTTTCTCCCGCAAGCTCCGTGCGATGTTTTCGACTAAAAGTCCCAGTTCTTCCGACCGGAGCCTGTTTAGACTGGCTGCTGTGCAATAAGAGTCCAGCGCCTCGGCTATCCGCCCGCACTGAGCCAACGCGTCCGCTCGGCGCAGACAGAGTCCCCGGTCGGGTTGCGTGAGGTCCGCTAACTGAGATCCGTAGATCTCCGCGGCGAGATCGTAATCCCCGGCCCGACTGGCCTCCTCCGCCACTTCCAGCATTTCTGCACACAGACCCGCTGCACCAGGGTTAGAAATATCGTGGACAAATTGTTCCGTACGGTGCTGGATCCCCGTCTCCATTTTCAATTCGGACACTAGCTAGCTGTAGGGAAAAAATACAAGAGCCCAATAAATGAAGAAGGCCGAATACACTCCGGGTTACACAATCACTGGTTGTTTGAAGAGGCGGATCCTTTTCCACACACACAAATATGGCACTTCCTAAAACTAGGCCGCATCTACAGCCTTCGCCTTCTCAACACAAACAAAAAATCTAAAACACTGGTTCAAGTCATTTTTCAAATCCTTCTTTCTTTTCCCAATCTTAGACGTCCCTTTCTAGCATCCATGTTTCGTTGGTAAATCAAAAGGTTAGTTTTATTAAACGTAAAAGGTGAAAAGGGCCACAGTGAGCTTATCATTCCCTCTCTGCTTTCGTATACAAGGGGCGGTCTTGAGCCTCTTTCAAATCTACGTCGGTGTGGTAGCTTGGCGAGCTGAAGTACAATTGTCACCAGCCTTTCTGTTCGTAAGCAACACAAAAGTCAATGTTTACTTCGACTAAAAATTAGCTAAATGTCATAAAACCCTAACGTTACCAAATACCGTATTTGATGCGTGTTTATGCACACCGGCTACCGATTTACACTACCTACCCCCATACTAGGCGATTGTGAAATAATATTAGACACCGTCTAATCTGCTTTGAATTTAAACTCATGCAAAAGAGAACCCCACAATTATGAAACACAAGAAGTAACATTAGGCTCCCCTCTCTCTCCCGGTATGCAGGTCTGCAGCCGGGCTCACACACATTTTACGTTTCATCCGGAATGAAACAAAACAAATCAGCGTCAATTTTACATCACCTGTTTTTTAACGTTATAAGACCTGAGCCACTCGCGAAGGAACACACGCTGTTTGCGTAACCCCAGTCAATCGCGTGTAGTTGTTCCTCTTTAGGCAACAGCAATTAAATCATTCCATTGTGACGATGTAGATATGCAATGAATTAACATGAAGTTAACTAAATAAATAAAACTATATAGCGTTAGGCTACATATTCACGGCCCCTTTCTCGTACCTCAATGGGTACGAAGTGCACACACGATTACGCGCAGCAGCACGTGACGCCAGCGACATTAGCTGATTGGTCGATTATATGGTTCGCTTATATAACCACACAACCGTTGTATAACCAGTTGCCTGCAACAATATGAGGAGTGAGCGGCCAGCGTTCATATTTGTGATTATTTTTGTTTATATGGAATGTGGTTGCAAATAAAAGCAGAGTAACGTGAAGGGCCGAGCGTAGCACAGCACCGTAAGCAGCGGGGAAATTGTGTGATAAGTTTATCGAACAACTGATTTGATGCATTTATTATTTTATGTAATACTTTACATAACAGCCATGCACTTAAATTGGGTTACAACGCATTCCAACAAGCCACAGCACACATCATTTAGCTTCAAAAATTGAAGCATGGTGCATATTGATACAAATAATACAATTTTCTTCTGTAGACTGGATACAAACAATAAAGTGTGCCTTGTATTTGTGTGTGAAATTCCTTTGCTCATCCAATAACTGTTAGTATCTTAATTAATCACTCTGAAAACAGACCTAATCTCAGGATTTGTAAACCAACCTGGCTCATTGGCTGGAACCATGCTCAATTCCTTTTGGGCAACATTATTTACAAACATTTCATGTTTTATTTAGGACTTAATATCTGGAAGCATCTTGTCAGTGTGAGTTTTGTGCAAGTGTGGCTGCCATCACAGATGAGAAGTATTTTTGGGCAGACTAGGCTGAGTGGAGTCAAGCATATGCAAAGAGTTAAAACTTTACCTTACCGTTACACTTGGAAGTCAAATGTTCTTGGTTTGGGGTCTTCAATCTTGGCTCTTCAAGGAAATTTCAATCCAGATTCATGCCCCCCCCCCCCCCTCTCCAGCTTTAGACAGATTAAGTTTTATTGAACTAAACCAGAGGTGTCAAACTCCAGTCCTAGAGGGCTTTAGTATCTGCAGAATTTTTACATTTCAGCTGCTAAATTTAAGTCAGTGATTGCTTCACACATCTTATTACCAAGGTCTTGAATTGGCTGCTGATTGACCCCTGACTAAGCCTATAAAAGCTGATTGAAAAGGTGAATAACTCAGCTGAGCCATGTATGTTGAGAAGAGATTTGTGCACCAAACCCACGACACAAATGCAGGTGCACTTCATCCTGTTTAAAAAGTATTTGATCTCTGAATGGATTTTTATGAACAACCTATTCTGGGTTGGAAGTTCACCCATGTAAAAGTTATTATGCGGAGGTGTGAATCATCAGAACTCATGATTCTGTTTCCTTTAGATACTGGCCCTTTGTGGGAGGAAAAAGATGAATAAATGAATTGGGTCGAGAACAGTATTGAGTCTCAAAGACTCCATTCTTGGGTAGCAGGGAACAGGAGTGAGTCAGAGACAGCAGGGAACAGGAGTGAGTCAGAGACTCCATTCTTGGGCAGCAGGGAACAGGAGTGAATCAGAGACAGCAGGGAACAGGAGTGAGTCAGAGACTCCATTCTTGGGCAGCAGGGAACAGGAGTGAATCAGAGACAGCAGGGAACAGGAGTGAGTCAGAGACTCCATTCTTGGGCAGCAGGGAACAGGAGTGAATCAGAGACAGCAGGGAACAGGAGTGAGTCAGAGACTCCATTCTTGGGCAGCAGGGAACAGGAGTGAATCAGAGACAGCAGGGAACAGGAGTGAGTCAGAGACTCCATTCTTGGGCAGCAGGGAACAGGAGTGAATCAGAGACAGCAGGGAACAGGAGTGAGTCAGAGACTCCATTCTTGGGCAGCAGGGAACAGGAGTGAATCAGAGACAGCAGGGAACAGGAGCAAGTCTCAGAGACTCCATTCTTGGGTAGCAGGGAACAGGAGTGAGTCAGAGAGAGCAGGAACAGCCAGGAGCAAGTCTCATTAACTCTACAAGGCTGTTTCTACAGCTCGAGGGAACAGACTTTAGGTTTAAGGAATAACCCCAGACTGACCTGAGATTGGTGAACAGGGTAATCTACAGGATTCCCCAAGATCATTGAGTTAACACCATTCTGTACGTGTAACTCTGCGGCAGGTTTTCAGCTTAAACCCAGACAGTACAGTCGCTTCTTCTTATTGTTCTTCTTCCTTCATTAACAGAATTTTACATAAAATATTATTTTGTGTGTGTGTGTGTGTGTGTGTGTGTGTGTGTGTGTGTGTGTGTGTATGTGTGTGTGTGTGTGTGGGTGTGTATATGTGTGTGTGTGTGTGTGTGTGTATGTGTGTGTATATGTGTGTGTGTGTGTGTGTGTGTGTGTGTGGGTGTGTATATGTGTGTGTGTGTGTGTGTGTGTGTGTGTGTGTGTGTGTGTGTGTGTATATGTGTGTGTGTGTGTGTGTGTGTGTGTGTGTGTGTGTGTGTGTGGGGTGTGTGTGTGTGAGTGTGTGTGTGGGGTGTGTGTGTGTGTGTGTGTGTGTGTGTGTGTGTGTGTGTGTGTGTGTGTGTGTGTGGGGTGAGCATCAAGCAATTACTTAATCTCCCCCTCCCCTTATGTTATTTCCACACATGCTCCTTTCAAGAAAATATATTCTTTGTTATTTCCAACTGTAATTCATACTCCATTGTAAAATATATGGCCAAACCTAATCTATTCCAAAGTCCAAATCTATTGGCTCTCATAACAATCTGATATAACAGGCAGTAATATCCAGCCTTTGGTCAGTGGGGAATCAAGGTCTGTGCTATTCTACCGAGCATTTTACCACATGCAAAAGCCTAATAAACAGTGCATTATACTACACGTAAAAGCCTAATAAACAGTGCATTATACCACATGTAAAAGCCTTAAAACTGATATGGTTATAAATGGGATTTGCTGTTGAGTAAAATATCTGCTAAAACACATCGTATAATTTCAGAAAACTTATCCAGTGTTGGCCAGGTGAACATGAATAAATTTATCCCTGCTGGCGAGTATCTGACCATCCAGCTCACATGGTAGATATCTATGGTAGGCCGAACAGTTCAAAAGCCGACCCAAACTAGACACCGTATATCCAGTTGGATAGCGCGCGCGATCCAGTTGGACAGCGCGCGCCACCCAGCTGGATAGCGCGCGCTGCCCAGTTGGACAGCTCGCGGATACCCAATTTGATGTCGCTGATTGGACAGGAATTCACTAATCTCTCACATGTAATGAATGTACGTAAAACCAATGTTTGTAGGGTCATTTGAATCATAACGATGATCAAAGTTTTTCGTTATTTGCCATTTTAATTTTCACACTGTAATTCCAAAGACATAGAACGATATTTGGAAGAACTTAACCAATTTTTAGTTTAGGAATATGGGAAACAGTCATTGAACATGAGCAGAGACTGGTCTGAATGCAGACATGAAGGAGCAAACACTATTGTTTTAAATAAAATTAGTGTGTAATTAATAACATTCATAAAATGAAATAGGCCTAGTTAGTTCAAAGCGCCGTTTTCTGGTATTTTTAAAACAAATTTGGAATATATTTTAGTTGGAATACAACAGCAAAAATTAAACAGGCTAAATATGCAATTTATTTAAAAGAATAATCCCTGTTCTTTAATATATATATATGTTGCTAGCTTCCACGTTGCTATTGTGTTCTCTAGCCTGTGTTGTCCAAGCCTGAAATGGGTAGGCTACTCACTGTCAACCCATCTACGGTTTGCCCGCATAAAATATGGGTTTCCACCTTTTCGAAGGTATGCGGACGTATAATGTTATGATACCGGAAATATAGAATATATAGGTTTTTTGTTTTCAAACGTTTTCCAACATAATTCATTCAAACGCAGCAATCATATTTTATTTCTCCCTCTCTCTGCTACTACTCTCGATTTCTGAGGCTGCGGGGAAAGCAAGTAGCCTAGCGGCATCAGGACTGTAATGTACTTTATGACAACCACGAAGACGCAGTAGCCCACAAAATACCCATAAACTATCTAACGTTAATTAACCTAGCGAACAGTTAAACGGTTATGACTGGACAATGTTAATGTTTATGCAATTTTGATAATTAGATAATGTTCCATGACGTATTAATGTGGTGGATGACTCAATTTAACAAAGCTACTACAAGTTTAATTGTAAAGTAACCCGTCTAACTTAATGTTAACTGTTACTAGAAAATGATTCTAAGTAAGATGAGAGCTAATATTATAACCATATGTAGGCTACATTAATGCTAACGTTGCCTACTTAGGCTATCAAAGCTGTTATGTAGGCTAGTAAGATTGCAAAACTGCATTAAAAGTGCATAACAACACGACTATTTAATAATTTAGGAAAGGTGGTATGTATCTCTCTCCTGCACTGGGTTGTAAGTGTGTGGGGTCAGTCATTTGGGGGTGTCTGTTTACCTGTTTTAAAACGAGCACCTTAATGAATTTGTAGCTACACAGTTATTATGTGAAAAGCTAAATACAGGAATATATTAAATAAACTTGAATCAGACAAATAACTGTGGTGGCTGGTGATTTTAATAGATAAACGATAGATAATGTTCTATACGGTTTTAGTGAATATACAGTTTTGCAGGGATGAAAATAAGTGCAGCACTTTCCAGAGGTTGACACCTATGCATTAATAATATAATGCGACCGCATCTAAAGACAGACCTGGCGGATTCACTCGTTGCTTTTATTGCAAGCCAATGTTCTCAGTACACAGAGGATTACACTGACTCAAACGCACAGACTTCAAGTATTAGGCTATACTGGACTGGCGATAATACTGCAAACTGTCATCATAAACATATTGCATGTCCTAGATAGCTCTACTGTGGCTATCTAGCTACATTACTGTCAACAAAACACACATAGGCCTACGCACTTTATACAGACAATAACACTTAGCTAGCCCTGGTGACCAGCCAGCTCCGCTAACAAGCAGCATAACTAAACATTTAACCAACGAGTAAATAGTCTATATGATATAATGGCGTCACATAAATTGTAGTTGAAGACTTTTTTTATTTCTATAGATTAGATAAATTCTTGGAAGCTTTGTTCGTTTAACAATCCAAACGAGATACACATATCCGGTAGGCTAATTCTAGAGAGATATCTATGGTAGGCCGAACAGTTCAAAAGCCGACGCAAACTAGACACCGTATATCCAGTTGGATCGCTCGCGCTGCCCAACTGGATATGTGGAGATGTCCACTGGATGGCGCAGGATGACTGGATAGGTAGTGTCTTGTTAACTGGATAAATCTCGCTTAAAAACTGGGTAGCGCAGCGCAGAGCAACTGGATATACGGTGTCTAGTTTGGGGTCGGCTTTTGAAGTGTTCGGCGCGCTATCCAACTGGATATACGGTGTCTACTTTGCGTGGGCTTTTGAACTGTTCGGCCTACCATAATCAGTCAGTGTTTTCACATGCACACTAATACTCTGATCTTACCCCCGATTATGGCAATACTCTGATTATTGAAATGGTCATGGAAACGCCTTTATCTGATTATTTTTATCCGCGGATATGTTTCTGCTACATTTGGATTCTGACAAAGAGGATTTAAAAAAATGTTTTTTACCAACGATGTTTATAAAACTCCTGGATTTCACAGAAGGATGTGATACAAGATAACATGGCTAACATGGCCCAATGTTAAAAATTATATTTTTATGACCATGATAACATACAGCACAGCAGAACTTAAAACATGTGGAATGGCCGTTAGATACAATTACACAGCCGTTGTATAACATACATTTAAGCCTTTAAACTTTCTTTTGCATGTTAGTGGCTGTTGTGGAAAAGGTCATCCCTTGTTAAACGCAGGTGTACACCAAACAAGCATGTCTTTTATTCCAGAACAAAGAGCAGTTGTGAAAACCAGTATTTCTCAGGGTTTTTAATACTTACTTTAAAAAGGGTTTCTCTGGGAATAAACATTCATATTCATATTCATGGCAGAATTTGAAAACTAACAAACTAGCTCATAGGTTGCTCAGTGTCTTTGAGTGACAACACTATCTATGCACCCACTCCATGGGTTCTATGCACCCACCCTGCAGGTTCTATGCACCCACTCCATGGGTTCTATGCACCCACCCTGCAGGTTCTATGCACCCACTCCATGGGTTCTATGCACCCACTCTCCAGGTTCTATGCACCCACCCTGCAGGTTCTATGCACCCACTCCATGGGTTCTATGCACCCACCCTGCAGGTTCTATGAACCCACCCTGCAGGTTCTATGCACCCACCCTGCAGGTTCTATGCACCCACTCCATGGGTTCTATGCACCCACCCTGCAGGTTCTATGCACCCACCCTGCAGGTTCTATGCACCCACTCCACAGGATATATGGACCCAGCAGAAAACCAGCTCTGTATTCTTAACTTCTGAAAATATATAAAGGGGTGTGACCAAGTACAATACTGTGGCAATGGACATTTGTACTGTACTACAGCACTGAAATCTCTTACAAATAACACCTACCATAATTAAGAAGCTGAGAGGATGGAAGGAACACAGAATATCTAAGAATCTAAGCGAATCAGCAACAATTGAGACATGCAATATATTATCATGTGCTCCTGTTAGCTGCTGGCCGTAATCATCTTCCATTCTTCTCCGCCCCACTGAGTTAATGAGGTTTACCCTAATTAAGCCTGCCAGCACAATGCATGCTAATCTCCAGTATGGGATGTTTTGTTTAACCTTAAACAGAAAACAAGGATGCCATATATTTTCCATTTGCAAGGGACATATTAACTTGCGACAAGATTTTTCACGTAATTTTTCATTTAAATCAAATTACAAATGAAGTAGAAGAAACTCATAGGGTTATACAGGGATGCGGGTGACAGCAATGTAGCAAAACCCCGTTTTATAGATACTGGGAGTATTTATAAACCTGATTAATAAATACTGAGAGTATCACTAAGCCCTTGTTTTATAAATACTGAGACTATCACTAAGCTCCTGTTTTATAAATATTGAGATTCACTAAGCTCCTGTTTTATAAATACCAAGAGTATCACTAAGCCCTGTTTTATAAATACTGAGAGTATCACTAAACACCAGTATATTCCATGTCTTAAAATGTATATTGTCTCCTTTACAGTAGTAAATCAGTTCCTGTAGTAATGAGCAGAGCTTGGGGCCCATATGTCTAAAGCATCTAAGAGTCGGGGTGTTGATCTTGGATCAGGGCACCCCTTTTTATATCAAAGCCTTCTCCGCTATGAGCTCAAACTGAGATTAAACTGATCCCAGATCAGCACTCAGTCTCTGATATGCTTTAAAAACACAGGCCCTGACCTCATTTAGAACATGAACAGTCCAGAAGTCCGTTTTGAACCGTAACCGTAAGTAAATAATGAGAGTAGCAGTGTTTCATTTTTGATACGTGAAAATGAGAGAGAGCAAAAAAAGAGAGATTGTATGCATCTTGTCATGCCAGTAAAGCATTTGTGAATTGAATTGATTGTGTAACTTGCTAAAACACGTTAATCAACCAGGGTGATTCTGTGTGTTTGTGCGGTCCTGGGTCCGGTTTCACTCAAGTCTGCACATGTTGGTGGCAGCTGTTCAGGTTTATTCTGCCATTGTCTTCCCAAATCCCCCCACCCCTCACCCCCACAGTCACCTGGGGCGCACTGGCAGTCCGGAGCCGGAGGGAAACGTGCGGCGTTCTCATGCCACAGAAAAAACATCAGTAAACGAGACGTGTCGTTGTGAACACATTCAGTATTCTACTATTCTACAGTATTCTACTATTCTACAGTATTCTAGGCTGAAATCGCTGCTCCTTCACAAACTGATGTCAAAAACAAAAAGAAGCTTTTTTTTAAAGGAAGTCCTTCCCTGTGTGACGGGAATATTGTGCAAAAGGCTTTCTCTGTATTTTCATTCACAGGAACAGCAATTACGGGGGGAGCTGTGGAGATGCAGTGTGACCGGTCTCAGTGCTTCAGTGCGACCGGTCTCAGTGCTTCAGTGCGACCGGTCTCAGTGCTTCAGTGCGACCGGTCTCAGTGCTTCAGTGCGACCGGTCTCAGTGCTTCAGTGCGACCGGTCTCAGTGCTTCAGTGCGACCGGTCTCAGTGCTTCAGTGTGACCGGTCTCAGTGCTTCAGTGCGACCGGTCTCAATGCTTCAGTGTGAACGGTCTCAGTGCTTCAGTGTGACTGGTCTCAGTGCTTCAGTGTGACTGGTCTCAGTGCTTCAGTGTGACCGGTCTCAATGCTTCAGTGTGAACGGTCTCAGTGTGACCGGTCTCAATGCTTCAGTGTGACTGGTCTCAGTGCTTCAGTGCGACCGGTCTCGTCTCAGTGCTTCAGTGCGACCGGTCTCAGTGCTTCAGTGTGACTGGTCTCAGTGCTTCAGTGCGACCGGTCTCAGTGCTTCAGTGCGACCGGTCTCAGTGCGACCGGTCTCAGTGCTTCAGTGTGACCGGTCTCAATGCTTCAGTGCGACCGGTCTCTGTGCTTCAGTGCGACCGGTCTCAGTGCTTCAGTGCGACCGGTCTCAGTGCTTCAGTGTGACCGGTCTCAGTGCTTCAGTGCGACCGGTCTCAATGCTTCAGTGTGAACGGTCTCAGTGCTTCAGTGTGACTGGTCTCAGTGCTTCAGTGTGACTGGTCTCAGTGCTTCAGTGTGACCGGTCTCAATGCTTCAGTGTGAACGGTCTCAGTGTGACCGGTCTCAATGCTTCAGTGTGAACGGTCTCAGTGTGACCGGTCTCAGTGCTTCAGTGTGACCGGTCTCAATGCTTCAGTGTGACCGGTCCTCAGTGCTTCAGTGTGAACGGTCTCAGTGTGACCGGTCTCAGTGCTTCAGTGCGACCGGTCTCAGTGCTTCAGTGTGACCGGTCTCAGTGCTTCAGTGTGACCGGTCTCAATGCTTCAGTGTGACCGGTCTCAGTGCTTCAGTGTGACCGGTCTCAGTGCTTCAGTGCGACCGGTCTCAGTGCTTCAGTGCGACCGGTCTCAGTGCTTCAGTGCGACCGGTCTCAGTGCGACCGGTCTCAGTGCTTCAGTGCGACCGGTCTCAGTGCGACCGGTCTCAGTGCTTCAGTGCGACCGGTCTCAGTGTGACCGGTCTCAGTGCTTCAGTGCGACCGGTCTCAGTGCTTCAGTGTGACCGGTCTCAATGCTTCAGTGTGAACGGTCTCAGTGTGACCGGTCTCAGTGCTTCAGTGCGACCGGTCTCAGTGCTTCAGTGTGACCGGTCTCAATGCTTCAGTGTAAATTAGCTCTGTGTAAATTGGCTATGTAAATTGGCTATAGACCAACCAGATGCTCAACTCTTATTTCTCAGCGCTTAAATTTCCACCAAAACATTCCATCTTGAAGTATCTTTTGATATTAAGGGTGTTACCATAGACATTCTCTACTCTAGCCCAGTATAGAACAGGAGACAATTACAAACATGTTCTGTAAATAAGCTTTTATTAATGCATGAGCAAGGTGCTATATCCTCAATACTATTATCAGCGAAAACCCAGAAATAAGTGTATCATCCGGGAATTTAACATACTCTACATTTACAGAAGAGAACTTTCTCACCCAGTGTACTCGACAAGCATACTCAATAGTATACAAAAGGTGCTGATTCGGGCACAGCCATCATGGCTCTAACCTCTTAAACAACTGGGCCCACCCATAGGGCGTGTACGGGCGTACTCAACCAATCAGGAGCTGAGGAGGACATGCAGTGGTGTTAACACAGCCTCTCATCTGACAGGCGAGTTGTGCAACGATGACTTTCATATTAAAAACAATGACCGAAATGCAGAATGGTTGTATAACAATAAAATGTTGACACACCTGAGCCATTACCCACCTGGGAGCCATTTTGTGCCAGAACACTCTGCCCTCATCAACTGTGGATCACCCAGGTCCCCAAAGTGCCAAATTATAATTCTCCAAATTCCAACACCTCTGACCTGCCCACCACAGCAGCGTGTGTACTATTATTAAAAGATAATATTACATAGAAAGTAACTGTTGTGATTGTCAGCTCAATTTTAGAGGACGCAGATTAAACTGTGCATAAGGGTACATGCTACATGCTACATGACTGACTCACACTGACCAGTGTTAACTTTAGATGTTGGCAGCATTTGAAAGCACTCCTGAACATCCCTGCGACCAAAACAAGTAAGTTGCTCTGAATATTGGTGGAAACGGATGCTTTTTGGTCAGTAATCTGCTAGAAATTTCTTAGGGGTTAAAGTATAGCCTAGGCATACTCACTCATGCACCATCCAGGAAGTAATATTCTCTTCATAATGTCATAAGACTTCATAAAGGGGCACTTCTTCCAAACATGTTCTCTGTATTCGTCCACACCGATACCTTTCTGGCATTAAACCAGTGGAAAGGCAGGCGGCCAAAGCCGTTGGGAAATTAATCAAACACACAGAGCAGCAGGCTTCACACGGAGATGCATTAGGCAAACTAACAGCGATGTGTCAAAGCATATTTGGTTACAGCTTGTATTCGTATGTTCACCGCGTGTGGACTGGTAATAACAGGCTTCCTTTCGATAGTTTCTAACGATCTCCGTTTGTCTTGTTCATGACGTTGAGAGAAGAGGACCACAGGAGAGGACAGTGCTACGGTTTAATCACAAAAAACCTTTATTGTCCATTTTTTAAACGAAACCTAACAGTGAACATGGTTTTATACAGACAAGTGGAGCCTGTTTTTATTGTGTCACTCTAGCACGGCTGACTGGTGCCCCCTAGTGCATGGTAAAGCACATTGCAGGAGTTCTCAGAGACAGTGATTGGAGAAGCACAGAGTCCGAGGGTGCGTCCCAATACTCGAAAAACGCACCCTCCTCTCCTCCACTACCACCTCCTCTCCTCCTTTCTTCCACTACTACCTCCTCTCCTCCTTTCATCACTACCACCTCCTCTCCTCCGTGCCCTGGAAACAGAGCTTTGTGTTTTAATCTAATGTTGCTGATTACATCTTAATTACGTATTAATGGTTACATATTAATTAATGTCTCGACGCAAACCGCAATGTCAGGTACATTGTATACGGTACATGTAAATACTTGTACGCAAAACGTTCAGGCAGCTTTGCATACTTCTGGGTAGGAGAGGAGTGGTAGTGGGGGAGTGGAGGAAGGGAGGTGGGGAGTGAAGAATATTGGGACGCACCATAGGTGTCAGTAACACAAATCTCACATCTTTCTCATGGCCAATCACAGCGCTCATTCTGCCAATCACAGGAAACATGATCACCAAGCAGCTGACAGACCACTACAGTCTACGTTAACCAATCAAGGTAGCACTACAGTTTACATCAGCCAATCAAGGTGGAGACAAAACTCAATTTCAGCCAATCAAAGATCTTAGAGTAGTCACATTAGCCAATCAGGACCTTAGTAACCAGCAAACCACTATAGTCAATCAGGAATGCATTACGTCAGGGGTTCCCATGATCCTTTAGTAGCTCTGTAAAAATTAGCATCTGAATTTCCATCAAGGGTACAAGCAGAGGTGGAAAATGCAGGGTTAGGGTTAGGGTTAGGGTTAGGTCCTGCCAGAACTCAGCCAGCTCATTTCACCAATTACCTCCTGGCTGAAGAACTGTGCTAATTAGCAAATCCAGATGATTGGAACAAAATACTGGGGAGGACTTTTACGTTCTGAACCTGGATGTTTCACCTCTGGGTACAGGAGAGTCCAAGGCCCACCATTCCACAATCTCCATCTCTGTGACTCCACCATTCCACAATCTCCATCTCTGTGACTCCACCATTCCACAATCTCCATCTCTGTGACTCCACCATTCCACAATCTCCATCTCTGTGACTCCACCATTCCACAATCACCATCTCTGTGACTCCACCATTCCACAATCTCCATCTCTGTGACTCCACCATTCCACAATCTCCATCTCTCTGACTCCACCATTCCACAATCACCATCTCTCTGACTCCACCATTCCACAATCTCCATCTCTGTGACTCCACCATTCCACAATCTCCATCTCTGTGACTCCACCATTCCACAATCTCCCTCTCTGTGACTCCACCATTCCATAATATCCATCTCTCTGACTCCACCATTCCACAATCTCCATCTCTGTGACTCCACCATTCCACAATCTCCATCTCTGTGACTCCACCATTCCACAATCTCCATCTCTGTGACTCCACCATTCCATAATCCCCATCTCTGTGACTCCACCATTCCACAATCTCCATCTCTGTGACTCCACCATTTCATAATCCCCATCTCTGTGGACTCCACCATTCCACAATCTCCATCTCTGTGACTCCACCATTCCACAATCTCGCCATCTCTGTGACTCCACCATTCCATAATCTCCATCTCTGTGACTCCACCATTCCATAATCTCCATCTCTCTGACTCCACCATTCCATAATCCCCATCTCTGTGACTCCACCATTCCACAATCTCCCTCTCTGTGACTCCACCATTCCATAATATCCATCTCTCTGACTCCACCATTCCACAATCTCCATCTCTGTGACTCCACCATTCCACAATCTCCATCTCTGTGACTCCACCATTCCACAATCTCCATCTCTGTGACTCCACCATTCCATAATCCCCATCTCTGTGACTCCACCATTCCACAATCTCCATCTCTGTGACTCCACCATTTCTTAATCCCCATCTCTGTGACTCCACCATTCCACAATCTCCATCTCTGTGACTCCACCATTCACAATCTCCATCTCTGTGACTCCACCATTCCATAATCTCCATCTCTGTGACTCCACCATTCCATAATCTCCATCTCTCTGACTCCACCATTCCATAATCCCCATCTCTGTGACTCCACCATTCCATAATCCCCATCTCTGTGACTCCACCATTCCACAATCTCCATCTCTGTGACCTCCACCATTCCACAATCTCCATCTCTGTGACTCCACCATTCCATAATCCCCATCTCTGTGACTCCACCATTCCACAATCTCCATCTCTGTGACTCCACCATTCCACAATCCTCCATCTCTCAGACTCCACCATTCCATAATCTCCATCTCTGTGACTCCACCATTCCATAATCCCCATCTCTGTGACTCCACCTATTCCATAATCCCCATCTCTGTGACTCCACCATTCCACAATCTCCATCTCTGTGACTCCACCATTCCACAATCTCCATCTCTGTGACTCCACCATTCCACAATCTCCATCTCTGTGACTCCACCATTCCACAATCTCCATCTCTGTGACTCCACCATTCCACAATCTCCATCTCTGTGACTCCACCATTCCACAATCACCATCTCTGTGACTCCACCATTCCACAATCACCATCTCTGTGACTCCACCATTCCACAATCTCCATCTCTGTGACTCCACCATTCCACAATCTCCATCTCTGTGACTCCACCATTCCACAATCTCCATCTCTGTGACTCCACCATTCCACAATCTCCATCTCTGTGACTCCACCATTCCACAATCTCCATCTCTGTGACTCCACCATTCCACAATCACCATCTCTGTGACTCCACCATTCCACAATCACCATCTCTGTGACTCCACCATTCCACAATCACAGTCTCTGTGGCTCATGACTGGAGCTTCCCCTTCTTTCTTTTTTTTAAACAAACATTGTGCAAGGAGTCCCCCCAGTTTATTAGGATGGGGGAACAGCCAATCAGATGCACTCAGTTTATTAGGATGGGGGGAAACAGCCAATCAGATGCACTCTCCCTTCCCAGGACCAGCCCTCTGTACTAAATGACAGAAGCAGATGTACAGTGCTATAGTACAGTGCAGCTGCCCCATATCATTATAATGTTAGTCCAAGTACAGTAATGCATGAGAGTCACTGCAGGCATCAAAATAACATTATTATTATTATTCATACAGTACTTTGTTAAATAAGACTAGATTCTGGCACCTCTGTAATCATATGGCAACAGGGTGGCTAACATTTGCCAAACTGTTTCCACGGTGACCGGCTTCGACACATCATGACGTGGGGGGTGTACAGGGTGCCAGGCTTACATTGGTGCCCCCAGTGACACGCCCACAAGAGTCACTGACACGCCCACAAGACCCAGTGACACGCCCACAAGACCCAGTGACACGCCCACAAGACCCACTGACACACCAACAACCGCTGTTTCCAAGCAGCCGGGAGATCATCTGCTCCAATCAGAAGATCAAAGCGACCTCCTTCTGGATTAGTGCTCTGTTCAGAGTCACATGACCAGGGGTGGATCTACATGTGCTTGTTCTCTCTCTCCCTCTCTCCCCCTCTCCCCCTCTCCCCCTCTCCCCCTCTCCCCCTCTCTCCACCCTCTCCCCCTCTCCCCCTACTCCCCCTCTCCCCCTCTCCCTCTCATACAGATATGAAGCCGTGTTCAAGACCTTTAAGAAAAAAAGAGAAAGAGTTGCAGCAGTGGGGAGGAGGAGGCAGAACCCGTTTATATTTTGGTGGGTTAGTCCAGGAGGAAGTCGGGCCGCTGGTAGCCGAAGAGGCTGAAATCACCCTGGAAACGAGTGTAGAGACGGCGGACGTCGCGCTTGCTGATGCCGGAGAAATAGCGCTCCACCTTGGTGCGGTTGTAGCGGGTGATGCCAGGGGGGGATTGTGGGGATAGGAGACCAGGCGGTGAATCCCGGCAGCCTGCAGGATGAAGGGGGCGTCCCGTTCCAAGGTTTCGTGGTGGCCCACCACGCTGTAGGCGATCTGGCAGGGGGCACACAGCTCGGCGTAGCTCACCAGTGGATCACATGATCGCCAAACTGCCGGTCCCAGGCGGCGTCGGGCTGGGTCACCCAGGTAACGGACAAAGTCCTCGAAGCGCAGGCCAGGGCCCCCTCGCGCTGCGCTGCGGCGGTACTTGCGGATGATGGCGGGGGCGATGTCATGCTTGTACCAGGGCTCGAATCGAGGGTTCTGCAGGAACTTGTCCTTGAAGGCGGAGATTAGTCTCTCAAAGGGGTCTGCGAACGATGAAGAACTTAAAGTACGAGCCGAGTCTGGAGTAGGAGGGGGGAAAAGAGAGAGGGAGGGAGGGAGAGGGAGTAGGGGAGAGGAGGGGGGAAAGAGAGAGGGAGGGAGGGAGAGGGAGAGGGAGAGGAGGGGAGGAAAGAGAGAGGGAGGGGAGAGAGAGGGGAGGGAGGGAGAGGGAGAGGAGGGGGAAAAGAGAGAGGGAGGGAGGGAGAGGGTGGGAGGGAGAGGGAGAGGGAGAGGAGGGGGGAAAGAGAGAGGGAGGGAGAGAGAGGGAGGGAGGGAGAGGGAGGGAGGGAGAGGAGGGGGAAAGAGAGAGGGAGGGAGAGAGAGGGAGGGAGGGGAGAGGGAGGGAGGGAGAGGGAGAGGAGGGGGGAAAGAGAGAGGGAGGGAGAGAGAGGGAGGGAGGGAGAGGGAGAGGAGGGGGGAAAGAGAGAGGGAGGGAGGGAGAGGGAGGGAGGGAGAGGGAGAGGAGGGGGAAAGAGAGAGGGAGGGAGAGAGAGGGAGGGAGGGAGAGGGAGGGAGAGAGAGGGAGGGAGGGGAGAGGGATGGAGGGGGGGAAAGAGAGAGGGAGGGAGGGAGAGGGAGGGAGGAGAGGGAGAGGGAGGGGAGAGAGAGGGAGGGAGGGAGAGGGAGAGGAGGGGGGAAAGAGAGAGGGAGGGAGGAGAGGGAGGGAGGGAGAGGGAGAGGAGGGGGGAAAGAGAGAGGGAGGGAGGGAGAGGGAGGGAGGGAGGGAGGGAGAGGGAGAGGAGGGGGGGGAAAGAGAGAGGGAGGGAGGGAGGGGAGGGAGGCAGGAAGCTTGCGTCAGCATGTGGCCACACCCCCGTACAGTCCTACCCTAAGCCCATACAGCAACCCATTCAACCACACTCCTGTACAAGGCCACACCCCTTAGTGTGACCACACCTCCTTGACCATTCCCCTGTACATGACCACGCCCCCATACAGCACAACTATGCACCATACAGCCTACATGACCACGCCCCCATACAGCACAACTATGCACCATACAGCCTACATGACCACGCCCCCATACAGCACAACTATGCACCATACAGCCTACATGACCACGCCCCCATACAGCACAACTATGCACCATACAGCCTACATGACCACGCCCCCATACAGCACAACTATGCACCATACAGCCTACATGACCACGCCCCCATACAGCACAACTATGCACCATACAGCCTACATGACCACGCCCCCATACAGCACAACTATGCACCATACAGCCTACATGACCACGCCCCCATACAGCACAACTATGCACCATACAGCCTACATGACCACGCCCCCATACAGCACAACTATGCACCATACAGCCTACATGACCACGCCCCCACACAGCACAACTATGCACCATACAGCCTACATGACCACGCCCCCATACAGCACAACTATGCACCATACAGCCTACATGACCACGCCCCCATACAGCACAACTATGCACCATACAGCCTACATGACCACGCCCCCACACAGCACAACTATGCACCATACAGCCTACATGACCACGCCCCCATACAGCACAACTATGCACCATACAGCCTACATGACCACGCCCCCACACAGCACAACTATGCACCATACAGCCTACATGACCACGCCCCCATACAGCACAACTATGCACCATACAGCCTACATGACCACGCCCCCATACAGCACAACTATGCACCATACAGCCTACATGACCACGCCCCCACACAGCACAACTATGCACCATACAGCCTACATGACCACGCCCCCACACAGCACAACTATGCACCATACAGCCTACATGACCACGCCCCCATACAGCACAACTATGCACCATACAGCTTGACCACACCCCATAAAGCATGACCACGCCAACATACAGCCCTGCTGCCAATTAGAGCACCATCCTTACTGAGAATCATAATGTCCAGAATAAATATTTATAAGTACTTGTAAATTAAGACTGTTATAAATACTCATAGGCTGCATTCAGATCCAATTTAACACATTCCCTTCCCTTTCTCTCTTCCCTCGAGTGACAAAATTTGTGACGTGCAGAAAGCAACCTTAACAGGTGCTCTACAAGGGAGCATTGACAAGAAACAAACCAAAACTAAAGCGCTCTAGCAATCAATATAGGAAGTGCAACACCATAGAGTTGAAACGTGACCGCCCACAGGAAGAAAGGACAAAATTTGGATCCGAACGCAGCCGTAAATTAAGAATGTTCAGCCTCAGCGCATGTCTAGCATGTTCCCCAAAGAGATGTCAAACTGACTACAACTTGCAGAGAGTGTTCTCTAGCCCAAGTTACTGTCCTTCCCTCAGTGACTACTGGAAGGCAGTTGCTGCCTCCAAGGCTGCAAACAGTAGCTCGGTATTGCGCTTGTAGTTCACTAATTCTTAGAAGGATTGCCCTTGCGCACACGGTGGGTGTTTGTTTTGTTCAGTTAAATAGCAGTACTTGTTGGCAGACGGTGTGTGTTTCAGAATTTCCTGTATTTGTCCATATAACCATAATGCATCTGGAGGCGGAGGCCGCCTTCCAGTAGTCACTGAGGGAAGGAGTAGTCACTGAGGGAAGGAGTAGTCACTGAGGGAAGGAGTAGTCACTGAGGGAAGGAGTGGTCACTGAGGGAAGGAGTGGTCACTGAGGGAAGGAGTGGTCACTGAGGGAAGGAGTAGTCACTGAGGGAAGGAGTAGTCGCTGAGGGAAGGAGTGGTCGCTGAGGGAAGGAGTAGTCACTGAGGGAAGGAGTAGTCACTGAGGGAAGGAGTGGTCACTGAGGGAAGGAGTGGTCACTGAGGGAAGGAGTAGTCACTGAGGGAAGGAGTAGTCACTGAGGGAAGGAGTAGTCACTGAGGGAAGGAGTAGTCGCTGAGGGAAGGAGTGGTCGCTGAGGGAAGGAGTGGTCGCTGAGGGAAGGAGTAGTCACTGAGGGAAGGAGTAGTCACTGAGGGAAGGAGTAGTCACTGAGGGAAGGAGTAGTCACTGAGGGAAGGAGTAGTCGCTGAGGGAAGGAGTCACTGAGGGAAGGAGTAGTCACTGAGGGAAGGAGTCACTGAGGGAAGGAGTCACTGAGGGAAGGAGTCACTGAGGGAAGGAGTAGTAGCTGAGGGAAGCAGTAGTCACTGAGGGAAGGAGTAGTCGCTGAGCGAAGGAGTCACTGAGGGAAGGAGTAGTCGCTGAGGGAAGGAGTAGTCGCTGAGGGAAGGAGTAGTCGCTGAGGGAAGGAGTAGTCGCTGAGGGAAGGAGTAGTCGCTGAGGGAAGGAGTAGTCGCTGAGGGAAGGAGTAGTCGCTGAGGGAAGGAGTCACTGAGGGAAGCAGTAGTCACTGAGGGAAGGAGTAGTCACTGAGGGAAGCAGTAGTCACTGAGGGAAGCAGTAGTCGCTGAGGGAAGGAGTAGTCGCTGAGGGAAGGAGTAGTCGCTGAGGGAAGGAGTAGTCACTGAGGGAAGGAGTAGTCACTGAGGGAAGGAGTCACTGAGGGAAGGAGTAGTCACTGAGGGAAGGAGTAGTCACTCAGGGAAGGAGTAGTCACTCAGGGAAGGAGTAGTCACTCAGGGAAGGAGTAGTCACTGAGGGAAGGAGTCACTGAGGGAAGGAGTAGTCGCTGAGGGAAGGAGTAGTCGCTGAGGGAAGGAGTAGTCGCTGAGGGAAGGAGTAGTCGCTGAGGGAAGGAGTAGTCACTGAGGGAAGGAGTAGTCACTGAGGGAAGGAGTAGTCGCTGAGGGAAGGAGTAGTCGCTGAGGGAAGGAGTAGTCGCTGAGGGAAGGAGTAGTCACTCAGGGAAGGAGTAGTCACTGAGGGAAGGAGTAGTCACTGAGGGAAGGAGTAGTCGCGGAGGGAAGGAGTAGTCACTGAGGGAAGGAGTCACTGAGGGAAGGAGTGGTCACTGAGGGAAGCAGTAGTCACTGAGGGAAGCAGTGCACTGTGGGCCTGTTCTCCACTGACTTACAAACCAATCTTTCCTGCTTTTAATTTCCTTCACCGTCTCTAATTAGAGAATAAGGAATGAGAACATTAACACACATAAGAACTGGGTTTAAATTGATAATCCTGGTTAAATATTAAATATTCATAATCGGCACTCTGGCTGTGTACTTAAGAACTGCAGGTGCTCCTAATGTAAGGCCCAGAAATCACAGCACTGGCTACTGGCATCTCTTCTGTGGAGAAGTGCAGTATCACAGAGTGAGTGAGTCAATTCTGTCTGCAAGAAACTGCAAAATAAAACGAATAAGAAGTGTTATGTTTAGAATGGAAATCATGGGGACTTTTCCCACTAACACTGCCTGAGACTGGAACATCACGCCTGTGGTGGATTTATGAGACAGCAGGGCCCTCACACCTGCATACCTGTGATGGATTTCCTGGTCACTCAGGGACGAGAGACGGGGCAAGCCGTTCTTCTCGTGGTCATGCACCACATTCTCTGGAATATCCTCCACTGCAGAGAAAGCTCCTGAATGTTGGGGAGAGAAGCAGGGAAAATGTCAGGAGAAATTATGAACAGCTCTTGACCATCGCTGAGAGTCGGAACGAAGATTGACCTACCGGTTGCTTTGCCTGTAGGCTCAGCTCCTTCTTCACCACCACGGTCCGATACAACACCCGCAATACTACTAAAGGGTTACTGGGATTCCACCAGGCACCGACTAGCTTAGGACCACAGCGCCTTCCGGACAGGTTCCTCCGCCAGGCCTTCCCAGCAGACCCTCCTACCAGGTCTATCCGGCAGCTTCCCTCACCACCAGATGGGGATCCGTTAACATCCTAGCCCCCAGCTCCCAGCCGCCAGCCCCCAGTCCCCAGCCCCAAGCCCCCAGCTCCCAGCCCCCAGCTCCCCAGCTCCCAGCCCCCAGCTCCCAGCTCCCCAGCTCCCCAGCCCCCCAGCCGCCCATCGTGATGGTGATGGTGATGAACCAAAGCATGTCATTATGGAACAGAGAGATATGCCCTCACAGATAATATTGACATGTGTGTCAGGTCAAGGCCTCCAAGGGTATTTAAGCCTGATTAGGCGACCAGTGTGTTGATAGTTGCAGTACCGCAAACTTGTGCTGGGTTTAGGGTTAGGGTTAGGGTTAAGTGAGCTTCCTGCTGACCGGCGTGACATCCAATAAACTTTCACTTTCTCTAGTAAAGTGTTTGTTGTGCGGGAAGAAGCTGGGTCCTAACAATTCCAAAGGAATGAAATTTCCTTGCCATTCCTCACCATTCAGGACTATGAGAACCTTCCTCACCATTCAGGACTATGAGAACCTTCCTCACCATTCAGGACTATGAGAACCTTCCTCACCATTCAGGACTATGAGAATCTTCCTCACCATTCAGGACTATGAGAACCTTCTTCCACTGCGTGTTTCCCACTTTGGGAGTTTGGCAGAACAGGATCTTGTGCTTGTCACAGACGAAGATGCGGTCCAGGACAAACTTGCTGATGGGCGTGTGTGTGAGATTCCGGAGGGAAGAATTGCGGCACACACTGGAGAGAAGCCCCAGCCGCTCTGTCTCCACGGCCTGCCAGTCCAGAGGCTCCCCCGTGCCAACGTCGGCGGCTGACTGGCACCCAGGACCACAGAACAAAAAACAGTGTCAGTCTTAAACAAGTGCATTGTGGGATGCCCCCCCCCCCCCCCCCCACGCACACTCCCCAGAGATTTATCTCACTGGGGCTGATGAAGGAGGTCTCTTCTCTGGCTCATGGGGTTCACTGGGGTCACGGGGTGCAGATGATTTGGGGTTTTTCATGGCTGACTCTGTCCAGCTCAGCAGCTCTGGTTTACCCCCATAGTCTGAAACACAGAAAGAGGGATAAAGGATCGCTCTAAAGGGATATGACCCTGGGTTACACACAGAGAGAGGGATAAAGGATCGCTCTAAGGGATATGACCCTGGGTTACACAGCGAGAGAGGAATAAAGGATCGCTCTAAGGGATATGACCCTGGGTTACACACAGAGAGAGGAATAAAGGATCGCTCTAAGGGATATGACCCTGGGTTACACAGAGAGAGAGGAATAAAGGATCGCTCTAAGGGATATGACCCCGGATTACACAGAGAGGGATAAAGAATCGCTCTAAGGGATATGACCCTGAGTTACACACAGATAGAGGAATAAAGGATCGCTCTATGGGATATGACCCCGGATTACACAGAGAGGGATAAAGAATCGCTCTAAGGGATACGACCCTGGGCAACAGGCTACTGTTGTGGGATATGACCCTGGATTACAGGCTACTGTAGTGGGATATGGCCCTGGATTACAGGCTACTGTTGTGGGATATGGCCCTGGATTACAGGCTACTGTTGTGGGATATGGCCCTGGATTACAGGCTACTGTTGTGGGATATGGCCCTGGATTACAGGCTACTGTTGTGGGATATGGCCCTGGATTACAGGCTACTGTAGTGGGATATGACCCTGGATTACAGGCTACGGTACGTTGCCCCCCACCGTCTGCTGCTGCTCTACAAGAGCATCATCCAGCCCATTCTCCTCTACTGCTCCCTCTGTTTCTTCAACATGCTCACTGCCCCTAACAAAAACAAACTCCTACGCATCACACACACAGCCACAAAAATCATCGGCCTCCCCACTCCCAATCTATCAGACCTCAACAGCAAAGCCATCACACGCAAAGCATGCACCATAGCACATGATACCAGTCACCCCCTCAATCCATGTTTCACTCTGCTCCCATCAGGCCGCAGATATAGAGCCCTGGCCTGGAAACGGGCCCGTTTCAGTAAGAGCTTTGTTCCCTCTGCCATCACACTCCTCAACAAGACTCCCCGACAACCTCCCTAACCATAATATGTTATGTGTATAAGTGTATGAATATGTGTGTGTATATGTGAAAATACGGTGGTGATGGAATTGTATGGTAAATATAGGTGACTTGATTGTTAGGTAAACATATATGTGTGTAAATGTAGCTGGGAATGGGAATGTTTCATGTGTGGCGCTGTACAGCTGTGGAAATGAATTTCCTATAAAGGACAATAAAATAATCTATCTATCTATCTATCTATAATCTATCTACTGTAGTGGGATATGGCCCTGGATTACAGGCTACTGTTGTGGGATATGACCCTGGATTACAGGCTACTGTTGTGGGATATGACCCTGGATTACAGGCTACTGTTGTGGGATATGGCCCTGGATTACAGGCTACTGTTGTGGGATATGACCCTGGATTACAGGCTACTGTTGTGGGATATGGCCCTGGATTACAGGCTACTGTTGTGGGATATGACCCTGGATTACAGGCTACTGTTGTGGGATATGGCCCTGGATTACAGGCTACTGTTGTGGGATATGACCCTGGATTACAGGCTACTGTTGTGGGATATGGCCCTGGATTACAGGCTACTGTTGTGGGATATGACCCTGGATTACAGGCTACTGTTGTGGGATATGGCCCTGGATTACAGGCTACTGTTGTGGGATATGACCCTGGATTACAGGCTACTGTTGTGGGATATGACCCTGGATTACAGGCTACTGTTGTGGGATATGACTCTGGGAAAAATCGTGGCCAGTTCTTTTCATTGTTTGCACATGGCATAAATAGAGATTTCCCTTTTCCTTCATTTTTTAACCTGTAATTCAGTCCTCCTACATGAAGAGGGTGTAATTGTTTTCTTTTTTAACTGATGAATTCTGACAGTGACTTAAACCACCAATTTTGAGCACAAATCAGTCGATGATTCTCCAAAACTTAAAGGTTATATCTGTCCTCAACTCGGTAAATGCAGCTATACTTGGTGCTCCATTTCATCCTCCACAAAGCAGGTTTATGTAGAATGGAAAGATATGGCTGGTTACTAAGTGCCCCATCTTATTTTTCCATAGAGTTCAATAGTAAAATGAGTCAGGAGAAACAACCCTTAAAGTGATCCATTTATCTACTGCATATCTGGCAGCAGAATGACGGTTTGAGGCTTGTTTGATACCTCAGACCCTTGATGACTTACAGCCATTTAGCCAACCATGGGTTCCATACTATTCCCCTGTCCAAACTTTTTTGGAACGTGTTGCAGGCATCAAATTCGGAATTAGCGTATATTTACAAAAACCAATAAAGTTGATAAGGTAAAACATTAAAAATCTTTTCTTTGTACCGTTTTCAATTAAATAAGCCTATATGTAAAAGAGAATTTACAAATCACTGCTTTCTGCTTCATGTGCATTTTACATACTGTTCCAACTTTTTTGGAACTGGGGTTTGTTGTTAAGCTAAAGATTAGTGGGCTAATCACACCTCTTATTTTACAGCGTGTACAGCCAGCAGACCTAACCACATTACAGCACACATACATTACAACCACTAATCACACCTCTTATTTTATAGTGTATAGCCAGCAGACCTAACCATATTACAGCACATGTACATTACAACCAAAGGCAGCTTCTTTTCACGCTGCAGCTGAACAGCTTCCAAGAAGTTTTGCCAGATAATTGCATCACATGGGCCTTTGGATGTTTGGGGGTAGAAAGCGTCATGTGTAACATACTAGCATGAGGCTCAGATTAGCTTGCCCACTGAAAGGCTACTTTAACCTGATTCACCACCACTGCCATCATCATTATTATCATCAGAAAGGCAATGCTATGATATGGGAGTATACAAGGCTTTGGGAGCGTGGAACAGATGAAGCTCTCATGTGACTGAACCACTTAGCTACTGTCTGCATCTGAAAACACTGCAAATGTGAATGCAACAGATAGCTTACATTAGATCATTTAAGCTACTGAACTGTATTTGGAAATAAATTACGACTCATGTTGAGCTGGTTACCTTACATATCATCGTACATGTTGTTACCAATTCAACATATTATCGCATCTCGTCCATACAGTCGGTTGTGGTAAGGATAGCCCACATCGTGCACGCGCTGTAACCACAACAACGCACAACCTGCGTTGAAGGTAAGGACCACAGATAAGGACAGATTCGCGGAGCCATACTCACCATCCGGGACTCTAAAGTTCAAATTGATGAATTTGCTGGCGAACATGAGGATGAGGAGCATCCAGCCACAAGCACCGAGCAGCAGCCAATGGTGCCGCATGGCGGCGGTCATCGGCCTACCCCACCGACACCTGCGCCACACAAATAGGGCGGAGGCTTTTGAAGCAGAATTGCTGAATATAACTTTGATTAAAGATAGACCGCAAGACTTTACAGTCTATTTAGGTTGTCTAATAAATACATAACATCCTCAGTGACAACTTTTGGCAACCGTAATTCCGCCATTGAAAACGGAGCGAAAATTACACGCCCCTTTCGAAAATGCCACTGTTTGAAAGATCCAGTTCACCACTGTTCAGCTTCGTAGGCCACTTTCAAATTTCAACTTTCATATTCTTAATAATAATAATCAATTACAATGTGGTAAAAGTACACACTGAAATAGATCTGAATTCGATAGGACAGCTATTAAGGCAGAGTAGCTACTTGAGACAAGTTGATAAGATAACGAGCAAACATGTAGACTAACTGTCACGGTAACTTTGCATCAACGTTACAAAAAAAAAAAAAAAGACACCCGCTCTGTTCACAAACATGACTCGATTTTAAACACAAACTGGTTATGAAACACGCATAGTCTTTATTAGCCTACTTGGTGGCTCGCTGAGCTACATCACGTTGCTACAGTATCCAAGGAGGACCAGAGGAACAGACAGGCTCCAGTAGGGAAAATATCATTCCGCACGAAGATGGATGTTTACGGAAATCTCTCCGCTTTACTCGAATCGCATCCTGTCCCATTTCTCCAACCTCCGTTTACAGAAACAAATGGACATTGTCTTAATTCGGAAGAGTATTAAAATACATTTAAGGATTCCTCCGTGCTTATTTTGAGCAAGGACAGGAACTCAAGGCCGCGGATCCCGCTACTCAAACATGCATGGTCAGTCGTATTGATGACAACCTAAAATCCTACCCAGCAATTTCGTGTCGAAGCAACACGCAAACAAACATACTCCGCGAACTGAACAGACCACAACCTACCTGCAAGCTGATAACAGCGCGATCCATTTTTAGCTCAGCCCCAGTCTGTCTGCCCGTATTTCGGAGACAAGCGTTCTCTGCTTTTCATGATTGAAATGCGACCTAAAACAACGTCGCCCCCTTGCGTTTGAGAATGAGAATACACCTCTGAGCCTCAGTGGGAGTTGTCAAGAAAATAATTAGCAACTGCTGCTTCAGTAATTCAAAAATAATAGTTACTGATTAGTTACATAACTGAGGATTTCAGGATTTCCTCAATATAAAGGTGTTGACACAAGTTCCGAATGCAGCATTAATTTACCACGAGCATTTGTCACGTGATCTGTTTACTTTACTAATGAGCCATTTGAATTACATGAAAGCATAACCTATTATCTAAAAATCTAAAGAGTTGAAATATTTCAGTAATTGGACTAGGGACAGAAATTGGGTATTTAAATATTGCACTAAGTTCTGTGAAATGTATCAGAATGATTTTGTCTTGTAATTCCCAGTTGATTGATGCAAAATTCATCAAAATTGGCCAAGGGGTTGATTTTTAAAAATGTTTATGCACCGGCAATTTTCAAAGGCATTTTTGAATGGAAAGTTTGGTAAAAGTTTAAGACAAAAGAACATGTTTGTGTGGTGAGAATCATGTAAATAAAGAAGTAAACAACTTCACACATGAATATTTCTGATATAAAATGGGATAGACATGTATTTCTAGTGAAAACATAATGCTCATAAGCAGACAATACAGATGTCACTACAGATGTTCCTTGATTCGCTCTGCTTGTTGTTCGCATTTGTCCTCTAGGTCATTAATTACCTTCTGCAGCACTTCAATTACTTCTTCCGCGTCTTTTGTACTGGATTTCAATTTATCATCTATTTTTTGGCATCTCTCTGTGCAGAAGAAAAACCTTGCTCCAGCTTTTGTTTTTTCTCACTCAGTTTGTCCAGTGTATACAGTTGAGGCCACTATTATTGGCACCCCCTGTAAAGATGAGCAAAAAGGGTTATAAAAATTCATCGTTTGGTGAATTAGCTTAATCTCACACTGAAAAAACAAGAAGAATCCAACCTTTAATTGACGTTAATTTATTATGAGAAAAAAAAATCCCTCATCAAGAAATAATTATTTTTAACAAAACCACATTGGCCACAATTATTGGCACCCCTGCATTTATATATAGAATAAAGTAATAATTTTTAATATTTGGTCACATATCCTTTGCATGCCATGACTTCCTGATGTCTGTGACCCAACAACATCAAAAGACTCTTGATATCTTATTTTCTGGTACTCTTACAAGCGATACTATAACATCTCTGCATTTGAATGGATCTCTATGGGAATTGGGGGGTGGGACTGGATTTAGCTGTAAATTATGCTGGAACAGTATGGAATACATGGTTGGTAAAATGGCTGTAAGTCAACAAGGGTCTGAGGTATCAAACAAGCCTTAAACAATCACTCTGCTGCCAGATATGCAGTAGATATGGATGGATCACTTTAAGGGTTGTTTCTCCTGACAAATTTTCCTATTGAACTCTATGGAAAAATAAGTCAGGAGAAGAAACCCTTCAAGTTATTCATCCATATCTACTGCATATCTGGCAACAGAGTGATGAATATTGGTGAAAATAGATTGGTATTTTATGTACGGAGTCTAATTTCAAATGGTTATTTGATAAGGGTCTGGTCCAGTGGATCACTTCATTGGGCAAGTCTTTTGCATGTTGGAATGAAAGGCTTATAAAACACGTTTTGCTTGCATAATTACATTAAATTTTACCTAAAGTGTCGATTAAACAGGCCTGGATTAAACAGTTTTCCCTTTAACACTGTGTCACTGGGCCCCTCCCGACAGACTAGGCCCCTTTAACACTGTGTAACTGGGTCCCTCCCGACAGATTTGTAAGTAAGCTGTTTTGTGAAGCTGTGTAGGCCCAAAGAAAACCAAAAATGCAGAAGCCTCATATAAATAATAAAATAAATACAGTCTAAGGTTTAGTGAAATGTCGGGGGGGCAAGAGGCCTTGGAGGAGTCCTCCATGCTATCAACTAGGGAGACATCTAGAATCCCCCATCAAAACAGGAATGTCCCCCTCTATTGTTTACAAGAGTTGTACTCATAACAATGGATAAGATAGATCATGCTGACCGAACAAGTGGGAAAATAAGAAAAAATAAGAGAAATTACATGGTCTGATTAACAGGCACATGAGGAGAAGTCACAAACTATTTTATTTGGTAGATCAAGAGTGCCCCCAAGCACATAGGGTAGAAACTGATTATATGACATGTTTATTATTCGCCTAATTTGTTATTGGATAAAATAAGATATGACAAAAGGGTGTCACGCACATTATTGGTGTATTAGTTAGGTAGAGGAGGAGTTAGGAGTTGTTCGGGGAACTCCTAATCCTCTGCGTAGGGTAAAGGACCTCCCGTTGGCGTCAACGCTTAATAAAAGGTTAAACTGAATAGAAGACTCTGCTATTCCCTTCATCTTCATCTTGAGAATTCTCCAGCTCAAAAACCTAATGAGGAGAGAGTAAAGGACTTCCCTCCGCACAAACTAGGCCCCTTTATCACTGTGTAACTGGGTCCCTCCCCACAGACTAGGCCCCTTTAACACTGTGCATCTGGGTCCCTCCCCACAGACTAGGCCCCTTTATCACTGTGTAACTGGGTCCCTCCCCACAGACTAGGCCCCTTTATCACTGTGCATCTGGGTCCCTCCGCCCAGACTAGGCCCCTTTATAACTGTGTAACTGGGTCCCTCCCCACAGACTAGGCCCCTTTATCACTGTGTAACTGGGTCCCTCCCCACAGACTAGGCCCCTTTAACACTGTGTAACTGGGTCCCTCCGCACAAACTAGGCCCCTTTAACACTGTGCATCTGGGTCCCTCCGCACAGACTAGGCCCCTTTATCACTGTGTAACTGGGTCCCTCCCCACATACTAGGCCCCTTTATCACTGTGTAACTGGGTCCCTCCCCACAGACTAGGCCCCTTTAACACTGTGTAACTGGGTCCCTCCCCACAGACTAGGCCCCTTTAACACTGTGCATCTGGGTCCCTCCCCACAGACTAGGCCCCTTTATCACTGTGCATCTGGGTCCCTCCCCACAGACTAGGCCCCTTTATCACTGTGTAACTGGGTCCCTCCCCACAGACTAGGCCCCTTTAACACTGTGTAACTGGGTCCCTCCGCACAAACTAGGCCCCTTTAACACTGTGCATCTGGGTCCCTCCGCACAGACTAGGCCCCTTTATCACTGTGTAACTGGGTCCCTCCCCACATACTAGGCCCCTTTATCACTGTGTAACTGGGTCCCTCCCCACAGACTAGGCCCCTTTAACACTGTGTAACTGGGTCCCTCCCCACAGACTAGGCCCCTTTAACACTGTGCATCTGGGTCCCTCCCCACAGACTAGGCCCCTTTATCACTGTGCATCTGGGTCCCTCCCCACAGACTAGGCCCCTTTATCACTGTGTAACTGGGTCCCTCCCCACAGACTAGGCCCCTTTAACACTGTGTAACTGGGTCCCTCCGCACAAACTAGGCCCCTTTAACACTGTGCATCTGGGTCCCTCCGCACAGACTAGGCCCCTTTATCACTGTGTAACTGGGTCCCTCCCCACAGACTAGGCCCCTTTAACACTGTGTAACTGGGTCCCTCCCCACAGACTAGGCCCCTTTAACACTGTGTAACTGGGTCCCTCCCCACAGACTAGGCCCCTTTAACACTGTGCATCTGGGTCCCTCCCCACAGACTAGGCCCCTTTATCACTGTGTAACTGGGTCCCTCCCCACAGACTAGGCCCCTTTAACACTGTGTAATCTCTCCAAGCCGTGAAAGCCTAACAGCGCAATCCATTTTAGCAACATTCACGCAGTCAAACAGAGTCTACACTGACACACAAATGCTGAAACAGAGCCTATACACTGACACACAAATGCTGAAACAGAGCTTACACTGACACACTGACACTGAAACAGAGCTTACATTGACACACTCACACTGAAACAGAGCCTATACACTGACACACTCACACTGAAACAGAGCCTATACACTGACATACTCACACTGAAACAGAGTCTATACACTGACACACTCACACTGAAACAGAGTCTACACTGACACACTCACACTGAAACAGAGTCTATACACTGACACACTCACACTGAAACAGAGTCTATACACTGACACACTCACACTGAAACAGTCTACACACTGACACACTGACACTGAAACAGAATCTACACACTGACACTGAAACAGAGCCTACACTGACACACTCACACTGAAACAGAGTCTATACCAGTGGCGGCTGGTGATCAAAATATAGGTTGGGGCGCTAGCATGGTCTTAGTGTCAGAAAAATTTTGGGCATTTGTTTATAAATAAAAAAGGGAAATACATCTGACTTTTGACTTTAAACAGGAAAAAAATAAGCAATCTTGTGTCTCAGTTGCATAAGACAGTTTAATTCACATTTCACATTAACATTTTGGGACAAAGACATGTTAATTAGGCTACATATCTAAACATCCTGGCAGCACTTATGACACCAACACTAAAGATTAATTGGCCCATTACAACACACTAATGTAGCCTAAAACCACTACTTGAACATAAATTTTGCCCTTCTTTCTTTCAGTCCTGCAAATTTCTCAATGACTTTCTGGTTAAAGTCAGTCATTTCAGTCACCAATCTCTTTTCCACTGACAGCATGGCCAATGCATTCAGCCTGTCCTGGGTCATGGTGTTTCTGAGAAAAGTTTTAATCCTTTTCAAGGTTGAGAAGCACCTCTCAGCTTCTGCTGTGGTCATGGGTGTGGTGATGAGGATCTTTAGGAGAGTGACAGTCTCTGAAAAGACTTCTGCAACATTATTCTCCATGAACAACTGGAACAGGTCCACCGCACCACAGCAGGCTTTGAACTCATCTTTGCTGTAGATGAGACTAAGCTCCGTCTTCAGCTTGCTTCCATTGAGCATTGGGTAGGCCTTCAAGGTGCTTCTCAGTGCATCTTCAGGAAATGCTGTGCTGTACTGGGCATACCTGTCCCCCTGTAGCAAGGTGGCACTCACAAGGTGGTCCTGCATTTTCTTCTGAACTCCTGCCGTGGCACCTCTCATCACGCTGGCTCCATCATATGCCTGGCAGATGAGCTTGTGCTGGTCCAAAGGAATGATGACAGCAAGACGGTCTTTTAGAGCTGTAGCAATGGACTCAGATGAGGCTGACCGCAGAGCGATGAACTCAAAAAATCTTTCCTGCACGTTGTTTTTGTCATCAATGTAACGCAGCACAAGCACAAGTTGGTTCTTTGTGGCAATGTCCATTGTCTCATCTGCCTGGATTGATAAAAAATCACTGCTCTGGACTTCTTTGATGATGTGTTCCCTCAAAACATCATACATACAGTCCAGTAGCTCGTTCTGCACAGTTTTTGAAGTTCCCTTGAAAACAGTGGCATTCTCCAGATGCTCTCTCAACACTCCATCAAGGGAGGCAACAAAGTTGACCAACCCACGGAATATCCCGGGATTGGCGGAGGCCTCGGTCTCATCATGGCCACGCAAAGCCAACTCAAAGGCGCCACAAAATTTCACACAGTCTATTATTCTGGACAGGATGTGTCGATTTTTTGTCACCTCTTCGTTATGCTTTCTAATGCCAATTCTGTAGCCTTCATCTAGTTGTTCAGCAATGCTAAGCCTACCAAAAAAGCTCAGCTTCATACTGTTGTCAAGATGGCTGCGGCTACTTTCGTGTCGTTTGCACTTTTCATCAAGATGTTTTAGGTCCCGTACCCCCGTTGTTGTCCATAACGGTTCGGTGCCAGCAGTTTGAAATAGCAAACAGGGAAAGCAATATAATGCATTACCCACAACACATCCAGCTAGCCAACTCCGTTTGTCGTAACACGAGCGAGAGAAGCTCCGTGTATAAACCCGACCGCGATCACTTGCTTGCTGGTGAATGTCCAAATAAAGTCGCTGTGGTCCAAGCTCCTTCACTCTTTTCTTTTCTTCAAATGAACGCCTTGAAAAAGGCTCTTTTTGCAAAGAAACAACCGAATTTTCTTCGTTTTGTGTTCTACTCGAAGACGCCATTATTCCACTCGAATTCCGTGCCCTAGTGCTCGCGGAGTGATACACGTGCTGCTGCGTCCAATTAAATACTATCCTAAACCATGAGAACTAATCAGAAAACGGTAGGAGGGTCCGGGGCGCACAGGCCTGCGTCCCGGGGGCTTCTTTCTTGGCAGCGAATCAGACAACAGAATCAGCGGGCTCGCCTGAAAAAGTATGAGTGTTCTGATTCAGTTAACGTTACCGGCGCCCTGCGTATTATACAATACATATTCAGGGGTTCCTGTATTATACAATACATTTTCAGGGGTTAATGTGCGGATTGCAGGGCAACTTTAGACAACACAAGACCAACATATTTATATGTTGTAACATGTTTGAGCTACATTTGTATTATTTTTATTTTACTTTTTTATTTTTTATTTATTTATTTATTTTATTATTTATTTATTTTTGTATGTGGGGGAGTGGGGGCGGCGCCCTAGCGCCCTCTATAGGCACACTGACACACTCACACTGAAACAGAGTCTATACACTGACACACTCACACTGAAACAGAGTCTATACACTGACACACTCACACTGAAACAGAGTCTATACACTGACACACTCACGCTGAAACAGCATTGACACACTCACACTGAAACAGAGTCTATACACTGACACACTCACACTGAAACAGAGTCTATACACTGACACACTCACACTGAAACAGAGTCTATACACTGAAACACTCACGCTGAAACAGAGCTTACATTGACACACTCACGCATTCTAACACTGACTGACAGCATTATGAGAAACATTATGAGAAACCCCCCCCGCCCACCATCAACACCAATGTCTGTCTCTTTATTTATATCTTTTTGTAGAAGCCAAACAGAGCTATTTTGCAGATTCTATAGACGCACCAGATATTCAACTCAAATTCTCCCCACCTTCCAAACATTCCTAATCTAATGGCTTTTTTAAACGTTTTAAAAAATGTCTCCAACTTCTGAGTCCTCTTTAGATAAAATATTTTCAACAGATACGTGGTCAAGAAACTGCTCTTGATGAAGATTAATTCATAATAATCTCATTAAAATATTATCTACAAATATAATATTGTAACATATCAACGAGCACAATGAATGTAAGTGCTGTGTTTATTTTGAGTGAATTTCAAGTGTCAAATGTCGCGTGTGAATGTAAATTGCAAGAGTATAATACGCAATACATAGGCTATTTCTTTGCCATGTGAATCTTATGCACTTTACATGTTGGTATAAGAGAAGCAATGTATTGCATATAACGTGAGGGAATTTACGGTATGAAATTATGTAGGAGACAAGGAATAGAATAAAAGTTTTACAAATCACATGACTGTGCCGCCTACACCCCACCTCCTCCATTCTCTGATAAGCGTTTGAAAAATGTAAGGCCAAGATATGACGACAAAATATAGGCTACTGTGGAAGAATTGAGTAACAAGATATTTGCCTGGTGCGGACAATAGGCCTATGATGTGGAATCGGTCTGCAAATACAGCTTTCTTACGCTCGTTATTCCTCGGCGGGAAGAATGATATCATTGTCTCTCTTTGCCCCGCTGTGTTTAAGAACATGTTTGGGACCATATTTTTTTCTGAGAGAATACTAATTGTCTTCTTAAGACAATCGCATGCATCACGGTGTCTCACGCATAGCGCGTCCCCGAAGCGCCTCAAGCCACGTAGTTAACTCGCGTCTGCGTAAAGTGTCTGAATTTACAACGTAAGGTTTAATATTATCTCTCTAAAGAATACACAGTGGAACGCACGTGGAAATGTATGGTTTGTAAGTGTTTGCTGTCATCTGCGGATCATTCGGAAGCCATCACAACCTGAGTGGCTCTCTCTCTCTCTCTCTCTCTCTCTCTCTCTCTCTCTCTCTCTCTCTCTCTGTGGATGTGGGTGAGAAAATGGACAGAGAGATGTGTTTGTTTATACTGTTGCAGTCCTGTGAATGACAGTCTTTTATAGAATTAGCCTCACCAAACACAACAGGGCAGCATTGTTCAGGGCCCCTCTGTTCCACAGTAAGGTGGAGGCTTTTACGGCTCTTAAAAAGAGCGGATAAACCCCTCAGGGAGTGCGGTGATGTTTGGGTAAGAGGACGTCATAGGTAAAAGACTGACACACCATTCGATGTTATAGCCTACTGAAATGACTCATTAGGAACATAACGTGAAACCAGCGGAAACCTGCATCGATACATGCTGGTTAATTAATGTAGTAACCCGTTAATAAAGGCAACCCGTTCATTAATTGAAAAATACCGATGGAATGGACACTAACACTGATCAGTGTTGATTTAGCACTGGCCTATAATTGTACTTGCTTTCGGATTCTTATGGCCTCCGACATGCAGTCATTAAAACTATTTTCATAATGTCAGCAAAAAAGTAATCACATAGCCTATCTACAGTAGCCTACTATTCAACTATTCAACAATAACATTACTCACTATAAACAATAACGAAATCCATAAACCGTTCATATCTCTCGCTTTTTTAAAGTGCAAATTTGTGTTCTGTCAACCTGATTGAGTTATTTTCGGTCTTCTCAATGTCAGACAATTAATATGTGGACAATATACGGTACAGTACGACCTTTCTATTTTATTTGCAGTTTATTCCGTCTGAAATATCCTGTCATCAGACCGAAGTTATAGTCTTCAAAAATGTTCAATATTCTTCTAAATGACTAACAACGGAAATAGCCTATAACGTACATTATTATGGTACAATAATCGAATATTCTAAGTGGACCATTACCGAAACAGACGTTTACCTGTGGACGGGAAACCGTCACGCCAGGAGTATAATAAAGAACCGGAGAACCAGTGCGATGATTGGCCAATTCAGTGTATGACACATTTATTTTTATTTTTATCACAAGAATCAATTCATTCGAGTTCAGATCAGACGCCGAAAAGGTGGCAATGTGATGGCTTTAGTCACATAACGAAAAACCGCTATATCCATAACGCATTTGTTTCGCGTAGCACCAAACAACTTGTGAACTCGTGATGGGAATTACACGCTCGCAACTTTTTCTTATTTGCTTTGTTCTTTCTTTCGCCGCGTGGCCAGAAATTACAGGTAGCTACGATTTTGATTGAGTTCTGTTTAGCAGTTTTTTATGCCTTAAATTGCTTATTGTTTCTCAAGCAACTAATGATTCAATTTATCAATATCAATTGACGCCTAATCAAATTTGAGATAAAAAACTAATTTATGCAATCATTTTGGATAACGATTTATTAGCACCTTGACTAAATTATGTAGATGTGTTTTTTATTTAACATTGTGTAGTCTTTTAGTTGTGTTACATTACTGTGGAATATTAGTTGATGTATAGCCTAACTGATTGTGTTATTCATTTAAGAGAATGTATTTAGACATTAGTTGAAATATTATTTCTGGCGTCTGTCATTGATGTCATTTGTTAGTTAAGAACAATACGCCATTGGAGTTTGATTGAAAGCAATCTCTAGGTTTGAAAGTGACAAGTAATGTTTGATTTCTGTGAATCGTGTGATTTTTGTCAAATCTGTTTTTGACATCGAAATATAGGTCGAGTTCTACATTGAAAATAATAGACCAGGAGCATTCATTTTTACATGTTTGCCTTTGATGATCGACTTGATTGATTTCTGTTATAGTTTCAGACGTACCGTATACGTTTTCGGGCTGCGTGGATCAAGTTCCTTTGAGAAAGGTAGGTTACAGTTTTTAAAGATTATTATTAACTGTGAAACATTCCTCGTTCAGGTGGAATCATATATATTGCCTGGTGTTTACGTGTGAGCGAGTATCCCCCTGATTCACGTTTCAGAAAGTTATACTCGGTGTTCATTTGGAATATTGTTTGTTTTAAGAAATCAAATGTTTTTTTTATTTATGTTCTCCACACCTGACATTTGAAGCAAGAGCTTTTTTAAAATGTAACTTAAATCACTGAATTTTTTTTAAATTTAATGTCAGTTTTAATTTGAATTAGTTGTGACAGAAAATTATGATGAAATTTAGGAAATGATAAGTGAAGCCAGTGACCTTTTTGCTAAACAATCATACAAAAATAAGTGCATATAAATAAATATATGCATACCTACAGTTGAAGTTGGAAGTTTACATACACTTAGGTTGAAGCCATTAAAACTCATTTTTAACCACTCCACAGATGTAATGTTTGCAAACTATAGTGTTGGCAAGTCAGTTAGGACATCTACTTTGTGCATGACACAAGTCATTTTTCCAACAATTGTTCACAGACAGATTATTTCACTTTTAATTCACTATATCACAATTCCAGTGGGTCAGAAGTTTACATACACTAAGTTGACTGTGCCTTTAAATTTTTAATATTTGGTCGCATATCCTTTGGCTTTGCATGCCATGACTTCCTGATGTCTGTGACCCAGCAACATCAAAAGACTCTTGATATCTTATTTTCTGGTACTCTTACAAGCGATACTATAACGTCTCTGCATTTGAATGGATCTCTGTGGGAATTGGGGGGGGTGGGACTAGATTTAGCTGTAAATTACACTGGAACAGTATGGAAACACATGGTGGGCTAAAAGCCATCAAGGATCTGACGTATCAAACAAGCCTTAAATCATCACTCTGCTGCCATAAATACAGTAGATATGGATGGATAACTTGAAGGGTTTCTTCTCCTGAATTATTTTTCCATAGAGTTCAAAAATTTGTCAAGGAGAAACAACCCTTAAAGTGATCCATCCATATCTACTGCATATCTGGCAGCAGAGTGATGGTTTATGGCTTGTTTGATACCTCAGACCCTTGATGACTTACAGCCATTTTACCAATCTTGTATTCCATACTGTTCCAGCATAATTTACAACCAAATATTAAAAATTGAAAGGCACAGTCAACTTAGAGTATGTAAACGTCTGACCCACTGGAATTGTGATATAGTGAATTAAAAGTGAAATAATCTGTCTGTAAACAATTGTTGGAAACACTATAGTTTGCAAACATTACATCTGTGGAGTGGTTAAAAATGAGTTTTAATGGCTTCAACCTAAGTGTATGTAAACTTCCGACTTCCACTGTAGCTTTGTTCAATTTTGGCTTCAGTATATCCTTGTCCTACACAGTTTACAAAGGTTTACAAATGTAGGTGAAACCAGGAGTAGCTTAATGCCGTAAATAAACTAATTAGGCCATTGCCATGTTTCTGTGAAGCACAAAATATCAACATGTTTATCGTAGATAAAATCAGAACTTTAGTAAAACGACTCTTGTACCATGATTATTAATAGGTTTATCAGCTGGAGCAACAATAGTGGGTACAGAGGCTAATGTGCTAACTCCAGAGGCTAATGTGCTAACTCCAGAGGCTAATGTGCTAACTCCAGAGGCTAATGTGCTAACTCCAGAGGCTAAAGCCCAGTTTAGTTTAGTGCAGGTGAGGGAGGCGGCCACTGCAGTCAGATCAAAGACTTACCTGTCATGACCTTTCACAATATTATTCAATGTGATGTTTCTGAAAGATTATCCCTGATTATATTTAGCACAATTAGCCCACAGCCTTCAATTCTGACAATTCCTGACACGATGTGGGCGTCTCGTCATATTGTAGGTATTCGGCTTACACAAAATCTTGTGCGGATTGACTTTGGCAGATCAGAATAAGGTATGCCTACACTTCATACAGCTTTTTTTTTCTTTCAAAGGGACTGTTTCCAGAAAGGATGCATAAACATTTATTCTGTTTAAATTACAGGACAAAATTCAAGATGTGTACAAAAGAGTGAGTGGTGGTATTCATTTATTTTTAAAGATATTTACATTTAGCTTCTATTAATTCCCTGGAATGTAAATCTGACTTTGCTCTTTCTTTCTCTTCATCTCAGTTCTTATTTCATTACTCCAAATCCCAGGATTCTCATCACTCAGTAAACAGTGAGGTAAGCAGGAAGTGAGAGGCTAAGTATCATCATAGATTCTCTATACCTACCAGATGCTCAGCTCATTGTCACCATTGCAGGTTGTCTGTACTGTTAAAATAGAAACATTCACTTTCAATTAGTGTTCCTGAAGGGATATGGCCAATTTTACAACGCTGCAAAATGAACGTTCAGTTCTGTAATATAGCATTGCAAAATGAACGTTCAGTTCTGTAATATAGCATTGCAAAATGAACGTTCAGTTCTGTAATATAGCATTGCAAAATGAACGTTCATTTCTGTAATATAGCATTGCAAAATGAACGTTCAGTTCTGTAGTATATATATACAGCATTTGAAGTGGTTACCAGCTGGAACCTCCAGTGGTGAAGAAGCAGAGACAGAGGAACACAGAGCTGAGTATCTGGTTAGTCTACGGAATCTCTGACAGCATTACATACAGATATAACAGGGCTGGTGTGTGAGTAACTGAAGGTTCCAAGAAGGTTGTGGGTTTGGCTGCCGGACTGTGATGGAGTTGGGCTGGTACTTAACCCACTCAGAAATATATACTGTATGCAGTGAGATACTGATCCCACCCAGAAATATATACTGTATGCAGTGAGATACTTATCCCACCCAGAAAGATACACTGTATGCAGTGAGATACTTATCCCACCCAGAAAGATATACTGTATGCAGTGAGATACTGATCCCACCCAGAAAGATATACTGTATGCAGTGAGATACTTATCCCACCCAGAAATATATACTGTATGCAGTGAGATACTTATCCCACTCAGAAATATATACTGTATGCAGTGAGATACTGATCCCACCCAGAAAGATATACTGTATGCAGTGAGATACTGATCCCACTCAGAAATATATACTGTATGCAGTGAGATACTGATCCCACCCAGAAAGATATACTGTATGCAGTGAGATACTGATCCCACCCAGAAAGATATACTGTATCCAGTGAGATACTGATCCCACCCAGAAAGATATACTGTATGCAGTGAGATACTGATCCCACCCAGAAAGATATACTGTATGCAGTGAGATACTGATCCCACCCAGAAAGATATACTGTATGCAGTGAGATACTGATCCCACCCAGAAAGATATACTGTATGCAGTGAGATACTGATCCCACCCAGAAAGATATACTGTATGCAGTGAGATACTGATCCCATCCAGAAAGATATACTGTATGCAGTGAGATACTGATCCCACTCTGAAATATATACTGTATGCAGTGAGATACTTATCCCACCCAGAAATATATACTGTATGCAGTGAGATACTGATCCCACCCAGAAAGATATATTGTATGCAGTGAGATACTTATCCCACCCAGAAATATATACTGTATGCAGTGAGATACTTATCCCACCCACAAAGATATACTGTATGCAGTGAGATACTTATCCCACCCAGAAATATATACTGTATGCAGTGAGATACTGATCCCACCCAGAAAGATATACTGTATGCAGTGAGATACTGATCCCACCCAGAAATATATACTGTATGCAGTGAGATACTTATCCCACCCACAAAGATATACTGTATGCAGTGAGATACTGATCCCATCCAGATATACTGTATGCAGTGAGATACTGATCCCACTCAGAAATATATACTGTATCCAGTGAGATACTGATCCCACCCAGAAATATATACTGTATGCAGTGAGATACTGATCCCACCCAGAAAGATATACTGTATGCAGTGAGATACTTATCCCACCCAGAAAGATATACTGTATGCAGTGAGATACTGATCCCACCCAGAAATATATACTGTATGCAGTGAGATACTTATCCCACCCACAAAGATATACTGTATGCAGTGAGATACTTATCCCACCCAGAAAGATATACTGTATGCAGTGAGATACTGATCCCACCCAGAAATATATACTGTATGCAGTGAGATACTTATCCCACCCAGAAAGATATACTGTATGCAGTGAGATACTGATCCCACCCAGAAATATATACTGTATGCAGTGAGATACTTATCCCACCCACAAAGATATACTGTATGCAGTGAGATACTGATCCCATCCAGATATACTGTATGCAGTGATACTTATCTCACCCAGAAATATATACTGTATGCAGTGAGATACTGATCCCACCCAGAAAGATATACTGTATGCAGTGAGATACTTATCCGACCCAGAAAGATATACTGTATGCAGTGAGATACTGATCCCACCCAGAAAGATATACTGTATGCAGTGAGATACTGATCACACCCAGAAAGATATACTGTATCCAGTGAGATACTGATCCCACTCAGAAATATATACTGTATGCAGTGAGATACTGATCCCACCCAGAAAGATATACTGTATGCAGTGAGATACTGATCCCACTCAGAAATATATACTGTATGCAGTGAGATACTGATCCCACCCAGAAAGATATACTGTATGCAGTGAGATACTGATCCCACCCAGAAAGATATACTGTATCCAGTGAGATACTGATCCCACCCAGAAAGATATACTGTATCCAGTGAGATACTGATCCCACTCAGAAATATATACTGTATGCAGTGAGATACTGATCCCACCAGAAAGATATACTGTATGCAGTGAGATACTGATCCCACTCAGAAATATATACTGTATGCAGTGAGATACTGATCCCACCCAGAAAGATATACTGTATGCAGTGAGATACTGATCCCACCCAGAAAGATATACTGTATCCAGTGAGATACTGATCCCACCCAGAAAGATATACTGTATGCAGTGAGATACTGATCCCATCCAGAATGATATACTGTATGCAGTGAGATACTGATCCCACTCTGAAATATATACTGTATGCAGTGAGATACTTATCCCACCCAGAAATATATACTGTATGCAGTGAGATACTGATCCCACCCAGAAAGATATACTGTATGCAGTGAGATACTTATCCCACCCACAAAGATATACTGTATGCAGTGAGATACTGATCCCATCCAGATATACTGTATGCAGTGAGATACTGATCCCACTCAGAAATATATACTGTATGCAGTGATACTTATCTCACCCAGAAATATATACTGTATGCAGTGAGATACTGATCCCACCCAGAAAGATATACTGTATGCAGTGAGATACTTATCCCACCCAGAAATATATACTGTATGCAGTGAGATACTGATCCCACCCAGAAAGATATACTGTATGCAGTGAGATACTGATCACACCCAGAAAGATATACTGTATCCAGTGAGATACTGATCCCACTCAGAAATATATACTGTATGCAGTGAGATACTGATCCCACCCAGAAATATATACTGTATGCAGTGAGATACTGATCCCACTCAGAAATATATACTGTATGCAGTGAGATACTTATCCCACCCACAAAGATATACTGTATGCAGTGAGATACTGATCCCATCCAGATATACTGTATGCAGTGAGATACTGATCCCACTCAGAAATATATACTGTATGCAGTGATACTTATCTCACCCAGAAATATATACTGTATGCAGTGAGATACTGATCCCACCCAGAAAGATATACTGTATGCAGTGAGATACTTATCCCACCCAGAAAGATATACTGTATGCAGTGAGATACTGATCCCACCCAGAAAGATATACTGTATGCAGTGAGATACTGATCTCACCCAGAAAGATATACTGTATCCAGTGAGAGACTGATCCCACTCAGAAATATATACTGTATGCAGTGAGATACTGATCCCACCCAGAAAGATATACTGTATGCAGTGAGATACTGATCCCACTCAGAAATATATACTGTATGCAGTGAGATACTGATCCCACCCAGAAAGATATACTGTTTGCAGTGAGATACTGATCCCACCCAGAAAGATATACTGTATCCAGTGAGATACTAATCCCACCCAGAAAGATATACTGTATGCAGCGAGATACTGATTCCACCCAGAAAGATATACTGTATGCAGTGAGATACTGATCCCACTCAGAAATATATACTGTATGCAGTGAGATACTGATCCCACCCAGATATACTGTATGCAGTGAGATACTGATCCCACCCAGAAAGATATACTGTATGCAGTGAGATACTGATCCCACCCAGAAAGATATACTGTATGCAGTGAGATACTGATCCCATCCAGAAAGATATACTGTATGCAGTGAGATACTGATCCCACTCTGAAATATATACTGTATGCAGTGAGATACTTATCCCACTCAGAAATATATACTGTATGCAGTGAGATACTGATCCCACCCAGAAAGATATATTGTATGCAAAGATACTTATCCCACCCAGAAATATATACTGTATGCAGTGAGATACTTATCCCACCCACAAAGATATACTGTATGCAGTGAGATACTTATCCCACCCAGAAATATATACTGTATGCAGTGAGATACTGATCCCACCCAGAAAGATATACTGTATGCAGTGAGATACTGATCCCACCCAGAAATATATACTGTATGCAGTGAGATACTTATCCCACCCAGAAAGATATACTGTATGCAGTGAGATACTGATCCCACCCAGAAAGATATACTGTATGCAGTGAGATACTGATCTCACCCAGAAAGATATACTGTATCCAGTGAGAGACTGATCCCACTCAGAAATATATACTGTATGCAGTGAGATACTGATCCCACCCAGAAAGATATACTGTATGCAGTGAGATACTGATCCCACTCAGAAATATATACTGTATGCAGTGAGATACTGATCCCACCCAGAAAGATATACTGTATGCAGTGAGATACTGATCCCACCCAGAAAGATATACTGTATCCAGTGAGATACTAATCCCACCCAGAAAGATATACTGTATGCAGCGAGATACTGATTCCACCCAGAAAGATATACTGTATGCAGTGAGATACTGATCCCACTCAGAAATATATACTGTATGCAGTGAGATACTGATCCCACCCAGATATACTGTATGCAGTGAGATACTGATCCCACCCAGAAAGATATACTGTATGCAGTGAGATACTGATCCCACCCAGAAAGATATACTGTATGCAGTGAGATACTGATCCCATCCAGAAAGATATACTGTATGCAGTGAGATACTGATCCCACTCTGAAATATATACTGTATGCAGTGAGATACTTATCCCACTCAGAAATATATACTGTATGCAGTGAGATACTGATCCCACCCAGAAAGATATATTGTATGCAGAGATACTTATCCCACCCAGAAATATATACTGTATGCAGTGAGATACTTATCCCACCCACAAAGATATACTGTATGCAGTGAGATACTTATCCCACCCAGAAATATATACTGTATGCAGTGAGATACTGATCCCACCCAGAAAGATATACTGTATGCAGTGAGATACTGATCCCACCCAGAAATATATACTGTATGCAGTGAGATACTTATCCCACCCACAAAGATATACTGTATGCAGTGAGATACTGATCCCATCCAGATATACTGTATGCAGTGAGATACTGATCCCACTCAGAAATATATACTGTATGCAGTGATACTTATCTCACCCAGAAATATATACTGTATGCAGTGAGATACTGATCCCACCCAGAAAGATATACTGTATGCAGTGAGATACTTATCCCACCCAGAAAGATATACTGTATGCAGTGAGATACTGATCCCATCCAGAAAGATATACTGTATGCAGTGAGATACTGATCCCACTCTGAAATATATACTGTATGCAGTGAGATACTTATCCCACCCAGAAATATATACTGTATGCAGTGAGATACTGATCCCACCCAGATATATTGTATGCAGTGAGATACTTATCCCACCCAGAAATATATACTGTATGCAGTGAGATACTTATCCCACCCAGAAATATATACTGTATGCAGTGAGATACTGATCCCATCCAGAAAGATATACTGTATGCAGTGAGATACTGATCCCACCCAGAAATATATACTGTATGCAGTGAGATACGTATCCCACCCACAAAGATATACTGTATGCAGTGAGATACTGATCCCATCCAGATATACTGTATGCAGTGAGATACTGATCCCACTCAGAAATATATACTGTATGCAGTGATACTTATCTCACCCAGAAATATATACTGTATGCAGTGAGATACTGATCCCACCCAGAAAGATATACTGTATGCAGTGAGATACTTATCCCACCCACAAAGATATGCTGTATGCAGTGAGATACTTATCCCACCCAGAGATATATACTGCATGCAGTGAGATACTTATCCCACCCACAAAGATATACTGTATGCAGTGAGATACTTATCCCACCCAGAATTATATACTGTATGCAGTGAGATACTTATCCCACCCAGAAAGATATACTGTATGCAGTGAGATACTGATCCCACCCAGAAAGATATACTGTATGCAGTGAGATACTTATCCCATCCAGATATACTGTATGCAGTGAGATACTGATCCCACCCAGAAATATATACTGTTTGCAGTGAGATATTTATCCCACCCACAAAGATATACTGTATGCAGTGAGATACCTATCCCACCCAGAAATATATACTGTATGCAGTGAGATATTTATCCCACCCAGAAAGATATACTGTATGCAGTGAGATACTTATCCCACCCAGAAATATATACTGTATGCAGTGAGATATTTATCCCACCCAGAAAGATATACTGTATGCAGTGAGATACTTATCCCACCCAGAAATATATACTGTATGCAGTGAGATACTGATCCCACCCAGAAATATATACTGTATGCAGTGAGATACTTATCCCACCCAGAAATATATACTGTATGCAGTGAGATACTGATCCCACCCAGAAAGATATACTGTATGCAGTGAGATACTTATCCCACCCAGAAATATATACTGTATGCAGTGAGATACTGATCCCACCCAGAAAGATATACTGTATGCAGTGAGATACTGATCACACCCAGAAAGATATACTGTATCCAGTGAGATACTGATCCCACTCAGAAATATATACTGTATGCAGTGAGATACTGATCCCACCCAGAAATATATACTGTATGCAGTGAGATACTGATCCCACTCAGAAATATATACTGTATGCAGTGAGATACTTATCCCACCCACAAAGATATACTGTATGCAGTGAGATACTGATCCCATCCAGATATACTGTATGCAGTGAGATACTGATCCCACTCAGAAATATATACTGTATGCAGTGATACTTATCTCACCCAGAAATATATACTGTATGCAGTGAGATACTGATCCCACCCAGAAAGATATACTGTATGCAGTGAGATACTTATCCCACCCAGAAAGATATACTGTATGCAGTGAGATACTGATCCCACCCAGAAAGATATACTGTATGCAGTGAGATACTGATCTCACCCAGAAAGATATACTGTATCCAGTGAGAGACTGATCCCACTCAGAAATATATACTGTATGCAGTGAGATACTGATCCCACCCAGAAAGATATACTGTATGCAGTGAGATACTGATCCCACTCAGAAATATATACTGTATGCAGTGAGATACTGATCCCACCCAGAAAGATATACTGTATGCAGTGAGATACTGATCCCACCCAGAAAGATATACTGTATCCAGTGAGATACTAATCCCACCCAGAAAGATATACTGTATGCAGCGAGATACTGATTCCACCCAGAAAGATATACTGTATGCAGTGAGATACTGATCCCACTCAGAAATATATACTGTATGCAGTGAGATACTGATCCCACCCAGATATACTGTATGCAGTGAGATACTGATCCCACCCAGAAAGATATACTGTATGCAGTGAGATACTGATCCCACCCAGAAAGATATACTGTATGCAGTGAGATACTGATCCCATCCAGAAAGATATACTGTATGCAGTGAGATACTGATCCCACTCTGAAATATATACTGTATGCAGTGAGATACTTATCCCACTCAGAAATATATACTGTATGCAGTGAGATACTGATCCCACCCAGAAAGATATATTGTATGCAGAGATACTTATCCCACCCAGAAATATATACTGTATGCAGTGAGATACTTATCCCACCCACAAAGATATACTGTATGCAGTGAGATACTTATCCCACCCAGAAATATATACTGTATGCAGTGAGATACTGATCCCACCCAGAAAGATATACTGTATGCAGTGAGATACTGATCCCACCCAGAAATATATACTGTATGCAGTGAGATACTTATCCCACCCACAAAGATATACTGTATGCAGTGAGATACTGATCCCATCCAGATATACTGTATGCAGTGAGATACTGATCCCACTCAGAAATATATACTGTATGCAGTGATACTTATCTCACCCAGAAATATATACTGTATGCAGTGAGATACTGATCCCACCCAGAAAGATATACTGTATGCAGTGAGATACTTATCCCACCCAGAAAGATATACTGTATGCAGTGAGATACTGATCCCATCCAGAAAGATATACTGTATGCAGTGAGATACTGATCCCACTCTGAAATATATACTGTATGCAGTGAGATACTTATCCCACCCAGAAATATATACTGTATGCAGTGAGATACTGATCCCACCCAGATATATTGTATGCAGTGAGATACTTATCCCACCCAGAAATATATACTGTATGCAGTGAGATACTTATCCCACCCAGAAATATATACTGTATGCAGTGAGATACTGATCCCATCCAGAAAGATATACTGTATGCAGTGAGATACTGATCCCACCCAGAAATATATACTGTATGCAGTGAGATACGTATCCCACCCACAAAGATATACTGTATGCAGTGAGATACTGATCCCATCCAGATATACTGTATGCAGTGAGATACTGATCCCACTCAGAAATATATACTGTATGCAGTGATACTTATCTCACCCAGAAATATATACTGTATGCAGTGAGATACTGATCCCACCCAGAAAGATATACTGTATGCAGTGAGATACTTATCCCACCCACAAAGATATGCTGTATGCAGTGAGATACTTATCCCACCCAGAGATATATACTGCATGCAGTGAGATACTTATCCCACCCACAAAGATATACTGTATGCAGTGAGATACTTATCCCACCCAGAATTATATACTGTATGCAGTGAGATACTTATCCCACCCAGAAAGATATACTGTATGCAGTGAGATACTGATCCCACCCAGAAAGATATACTGTATGCAGTGAGATAGTTATCCCATCCAGATATACTGTATGCAGTGAGATACTGATCCCACCCAGAAATATATACTGTTTGCAGTGAGATATTTATCCCACCCACAAAGATATACTGTATGCAGTGAGATACCTATCCCACCCAGAAATATATACTGTATGCAGTGAGATATTTATCCCACCCAGAAAGATATACTGTATGCAGTGAGATACTTATCCCACCCAGAAATATATACTGTATGCAGTGAGATATTTATCCCACCCAGAAAGATATACTGTATGCAGTGAGATACTTATCCCACCCAGAAATATATACTGTATGCAGTGAGATACTGATCCCACCCAGAAATATATACTGTATGCAGTGAGATACTTATCCCACCCAGAAATATATACTGTATGCAGTGAGATACTGATCCCATCCAGAAAGATATACTGTATGCAGTGAGATACTGATCCCACCCAGAAAGATATACTGTATCCAGTGAGATACTAATCCCACCCAGAAAGATATACTGTATGCAGCGAGATACTGATTCCACCCAGAAAGATATACTGTATGCAGTGAGATACTGATCCCACTCAGAAATATATACTGTATGCAGTGAGATACTGATCCCACCCAGATATACTGTATGCAGTGAGATACTGATCCCACCCAGAAAGATATACTGTATGCAGTGAGATACTGATCCCACCCAGAAAGATATACTGTATGCAGTGAGATACTGATCCCATCCAGAAAGATATACTGTATGCAGTGAGATACTGATCCCACTCTGAAATATATACTGTATGCAGTGAGATACTTATCCCACTCAGAAATATATACTGTATGCAGTGAGATACTGATCCCACCCAGAAAGATATATTGTATGCAGAGATACTTATCCCACCCAGAAATATATACTGTATGCAGTGAGATACTTATCCCACCCACAAAGATATACTGTATGCAGTGAGATACTTATCCCACCCAGAAATATATACTGTATGCAGTGAGATACTGATCCCACCCAGAAAGATATACTGTATGCAGTGAGATACTGATCCCACCCAGAAATATATACTGTATGCAGTGAGATACTTATCCCACCCACAAAGATATACTGTATGCAGTGAGATACTGATCCCATCCAGATATACTGTATGCAGTGAGATACTGATCCCACTCAGAAATATATACTGTATGCAGTGATACTTATCTCACCCAGAAATATATACTGTATGCAGTGAGATACTGATCCCACCCAGAAAGATATACTGTATGCAGTGAGATACTTATCCCACCCAGAAAGATATACTGTATGCAGTGAGATACTGATCCCATCCAGAAAGATATACTGTATGCAGTGAGATACTGATCCCACTCTGAAATATATACTGTATGCAGTGAGATACTTATCCCACCCAGAAATATATACTGTATGCAGTGAGATACTGATCCCACCCAGATATATTGTATGCAGTGAGATACTTATCCCACCCAGAAATATATACTGTATGCAGTGAGATACTTATCCCACCCAGAAATATATACTGTATGCAGTGAGATACTGATCCCATCCAGAAAGATATACTGTATGCAGTGAGATACTGATCCCACCCAGAAATATATACTGTATGCAGTGAGATACGTATCCCACCCACAAAGATATACTGTATGCAGTGAGATACTGATCCCATCCAGATATACTGTATGCAGTGAGATACTGATCCCACTCAGAAATATATACTGTATGCAGTGATACTTATCTCACCCAGAAATATATACTGTATGCAGTGAGATACTTATCCCACCCAGAGATATATACTGCATGCAGTGAGATACTTATCCCACCCACAAAGATATACTGTATGCAGTGAGATACTTATCCCACCCAGAATTATATACTGTATGCAGTGAGATACTTATCCCACCCAGAAAGATATACTGTATGCAGTGAGATACTGATCCCACCCAGAAAGATATACTGTATGCAGTGAGATACTTATCCCATCCAGATATACTGTATGCAGTGAGATACTGATCCCACCCAGAAATATATACTGTTTGCAGTGAGATATTTATCCCACCCACAAAGATATACTGTATGCAGTGAGATACCTATCCCACCCAGAAATATATACTGTATGCAGTGAGATATTTATCCCACCCAGAAAGATCTACTGTATGCAGTGAGATACTTATCCCACCCAGAAATATATACTGTATGCAGTGAGATATTTATCCCACCCAGAAAGATATACTGTATGCAGTGAGATACTTATCCCACCCAGAAATATATACTGTATGCAGTGAGATACTGATCCCACCCAGAAATATATACTGTATGCAGTGAGATACTTATCCCACCCAGAAATATATACTGTATGCAGTGAGATACTGATCCCATCCAGAAAGATATACTTTATGCAGTGAGATACTGATCCCACCCAGAAATATATACTGTATGCAGTGAGATATTTATCCCACCCACAAAGATATACTTTATGCAGTGAGATACTTATCCCACCCAGAAAGATATACTGTATGCAGTGAGATACTGATCCCACCCAGAAAGATATACTGTATGCAGTGAGATACTTATCCCATCCAGATATACTGTATGCAGTGAGATACTGATCCCACCCAGAAATATATACTGTTTGCAGTGAGATATTTATCCCACCCACAAAGATATACTGTATGCAGTGAGATACTTATCCCACCCAGAAATATATACTGTATGCAGTGAGATACTGATCCCATCCAGAAAGATATACTTTATGCAGTGAGATACTGATCCCACCCAGAAATATATACTGTATGCAGTGAGATACTTATCCCACCCACAAAGATATACTGTATGCAGTGAGATACTGATCCCATCCAGATATACTGTATGCAGTGAGATACTGATCCCACTCAGAAATATATACTGTATGCAGTGGTACTTATCCCACCCAGAAATATATACTGTATGCAGTGAGATACTGATCCCACCCAGAAAGATATACTGTATGCAGTGAGATACTTATCCCACCCACAAAGATATACTGTATGCAGTGAGATACTTATCCCATCCAGATATACTGTATGCAGTGAGATACTGATCCCACCCAGAAATATATACTGTTTGCAGTGAGATATTTATCCCACCCACAAAGATATACTGTATGCAGTGAGATACTTATCCCACCCAGAAATATATACTGTATGCAGTGAGATACTGATCCCATCCAGAAAGATATACTTTATGCAGTGAGATACTGATCCCACCCAGAAATATATACTGTATGCAGTGAGATACTTATCCCACCCACAAAGATATACTGTATGCAGTGAGATACTGATCCCATCCAGATATACTGTATGCAGTGAGATACTGATCCCACTCAGAAATATATACTGTATGCAGTGGTACTTATCCCACCCAGAAATATATACTGTATGCAGTGAGATACTGATCCCACCCAGAAAGATATACTGTATGCAGTGAGATACTTATCCCACCCAGAAATATATACTGTATGCAGTGAGATACTTATCCCACCCACAAAGATATACTGTATGCAGTGAGATACTTATCCCACCCAGAAATATATACTTTATGCAGTGAGATACTTATCCCACCCAGAAAGATATACTGTATGCAGTGAGATACTGATCCCACCCAGAAAGATATACTGTATGCAGTGAGATACTTATCCCATCCAGATATACTGTATGCAGTGAGATACTGATCCCACCCAGAAATATATACTGTTTGCAGTGAGATATTTATCCCACCCACAAAGATATACTGTATGCAGTGAGATACTTATCCCACCCAGAAATATATACTGTATGCAGTGAGATATTTATCCCACCCAGAAAGATATACTGTATGCAGTGAGATACTGATCCCACTCAGAAATATATACTGTATGCAGTGAGGACACAGATGTATGGAGTCACATACCTTTCAGCAGAAATGTATTTGTACAATGGATATTAGGTGAAACTGGTGTTTTTGAAGTAAAATGAGGCTAAATTGATATATTCTTGGTGTTATGCAAAGCATTCCCTCTCCTAAAACTTTGTCTCTGACACATTTGGACTCCAGAAACAAGGCTGTATAAATACTGTGGAAGTTACTCTGGATGTTCACATTAATACTGTGGAAGTTACTCTGGATGTTCACATTAATACTGTGGAAGTTACTCTGGATGTTCACATTAACACTGTGCGCAGTTCTTTACTTTTTAAGATTTTGTTTCCTCCACTTCAGTCTCACTCGGCACATCCTCTCTTGCGCCTGTCACCCAAACTGAGGAGGAAGAAACAGTTCATCCTCATGGTGAGATTTATACATTTTACTTATCTGCTTTTATCCATTCCTATCGTTATTACACCAGGGAAGAAATTTTCTTTCTCTCTTAAAGAGAAGCAGGGTCTCTGTGGGCTTCTCTTTCGCCACACTGGGCATGGGTACAGCCGCCATTTTGTTTCTGAGATTGGTTTTGCACATCCCGATTGGCTGGCTTGAATCACTGCCTCCACACCATTATTCAGTCATGAGTAACGAGAACAAGCAGAGGACAGACCAGCCAGGCCTGACACGCAGAGCACAGACCAGCCAGGCCTGACACGCAGAGCACAGACCAGCCAGGCCTGACAAGCAGAGCGCAGACCAGCCAGGCCTGACACGCAGAGCACAGACCAGCCAGGCCTGACAAGCAGAGCACAGACCAGCCAGGCCTGACAAGCAGAGCGCAGACCAGCCAGGCCTGACAAGCAGAGCGCAGACCAGCCAGGCCGGACACGCAGAGCGCAGACCAGCCAGGCCTGACAAGCAGAGCGCAGACCAGCGAGGCCTGACAAGCAGAGCGCAGACCAGCGAGGCCTGACAAGCAGAGCGCAGACCAGCCAGGCCTGACAAGCAGAGCGCAGACCAGCCAGGCCTGACAAGCAGAGCGCAGACCAGCGAGGCCTGACAAGCAGAGCGCAGACCAGCCAGACCAGACAAGCAGAGCGCAGACCAGCCAGACCTGACAAGCAGAGCGCAGACCAGCCAGGCCTGACAAGCAGATCGCAGACCAGCCAGGCCTGACAGAGCACAGACCAGCCAGACCTGACAAGCAGAGCGCAGACCAGCCAGGCCTGACAAGCAGAGCGCAGACCAGCCAGACCAGACAAGCAGAGCGCAGACCAGCCAGACCTGACAAGCAGAGCGCAGACCAGCCAGGCCTGACAAGCAGATCGCAGACCAGCCAGGCCTGACAGAGCACAGACCAGCCAGGCCTGGCAAGCAGAGCGCAGACCAGCCAGGCTTTCACAGAGGCCGTGTCCCAATACGACCCCTACACCCTTTTGGGGGGGGCGCATATTTCAGTCCACTTCGTCAAAAAGCTTTTGAGTGGGCGACTTTTTGTTGAGGGAATTCAGGAGCACACTCATCTGCAGAACAGTGCACTCAATTTCAGTATGTAACCCGGAAGTAAAAGCGTAAAATACATTACACTTTGTAACAATCGTCATGTTATATTCTCAATAAAAATTTAAATAAATATTACAGGAAGTACTTCCTCACTAGTTTGGAAAGTGTTTTGCAGGATTTCTTTTGCACACTGCTTTCAAAGTGAGGGCACAGGGAACAGGGGTCGTATTGGGACACAGCCAGAGACAAGGGACTGAAGCCGTGTTTCAGAGAGACGACCACACAGAGAACAGCACATAACCCCCCCCCCCCTCTCTCTCTCTCTCTCACAGCCCAGTATTCTCTCAGATGATTGAATCCCACACCTGGAAGGACAGTAGCTGACCCCCCCCTCCCCCTCCCTCCCTCCCACTTCCCACTCCCGTTGTTGCTATTGTGCACATATTGGGAGTACAACAATCTGACACAAATAAATGTCTAAAAAGGTATTACAAGAGTGGTAGCAGTCCAGCCCCTCTTTGTGTATGTATGTGTCTGTGTGAGTGTCTGTGAGTGTATGCATGTGTGTGTGTCTGTGTGTGAGTGTATAAGTGTGTGTGCGCGCGTCTATATGAGTGTGTGCACGAGCACAGACGTGTCTGTCACACACATCCTTCTCTTCCTGTACCTGTAGAGCTGGGCTGCGTTCCGACAAAACGCAGCAAAACGTTTAAACGGAGGTGCTTTGAACACCCTGATGTGTTACGCAAGCGTTGCCTTTTTAATACGGCGGGGTTTATATGCACGTCGCTGCTGATTGGGTAACACATCTGACACACCCACCAAACGAGAGAAAACGTACCTCAAAGCCCGTTGCACACCGTTTCACACCGTTTCGAGGAAACATGTCGTTCAACCCGGAAACCGTAGCAAAACGGTGCACACCGTTTTCAGATTGAACGTGGCCCTGGTGTTGAGTTAGAAGAATAATGTACTAAATAAATGACATCGTGGGAGAGGTCAGTGTTGTCCAATGTTCTTTATGAAACATAAATCAATGGGGAAAACAGTTTAAAAAATACAAAAACAGGTACAGTGAGCACCATCTACTGTACACCCCCACCCCACTGCCGAAAGCCAGCAGGATTATGTTCTTGGGGGTGTGAGGGCGGTATTAAAGGTTCAGGACTAAACAAATAAATATGAAATGATTCTGCTGATTTTAACTGACCCAAGTGAAGATTTAGAAATGGAGAGAAACAGGTGGAGCTATCAGTCACTCACCTGTATGAACCTATATCAAAATACATCTGTCCACAAATAAGTCTTTTATTGGTTTAAACAGCGAAGCAATAACAGCTCCACCCACTTTCTTTTTTGAGGAGGTAGAAATGAAACCTTGCCCAATCACTGCCTGGCCTTGCCTTGGAGCATGATGTCCACCCTATACCTAATCCTGACCAATCAACCTCGAGAGAGAAACCTGACAATGGACAGTAGACTTGCGTGTCTTGGTGACCTATGACCCTGAAACTCGTCTCTAAAGGGAAAAGCATGTGGATCACGCAGAAAAGTGGATTTCAACACCCACCACCTCAGATTGTTCTGAAATGTTTCCTGTAGTTAGAAACAGGTAAGATGAGCTTTCATGTTACATTATTTTGTACAATTACAATTTGATGTGAGAAAGCAAGCTAATTGAGGCATAAGATTCTGTAAAGTCCCAATCCCAACAGTATATAACATCAGTTCCCTGTTTGATCAGTAGCATGGAGCTACGGTCTGGCATACTGTTTCTTCATACTATCTAACGTATTCTCAGAGAATATGGCATTGGTCATTTTCCCCTGTATAAATTAATGAGTTGTTGAATTATAGTTCTGGTAGTATAGTATAGTTCTGGTTTCTGACTGTACGGGCCGGGCCCAGTCTTTATGTGAAAACAGCGTCAGGTCTGTTACAAATTCAGGGTTATGTCTAAATCGGTATCATTTGAAAGTAAAGCCTTAATTTAACATTGAAGACACTTTTCTGCACACTTTTTACATCTAATAACAGAAACAGCACCATCTGGTGGAGGAAACATTTCACAACAGTCTGAGATGTTATTTCACACACCATGAAACCCAACATGAATGGACCCATGCAGTTTCCTTTCATCCATAAATGCACACACTCAAACAAACACACACACTCACACAAACAATGTCTCTCTCTCTCTCTCTCTCTCTCTCTCTCTCTCTCACACACACACACACAAACAATGTCTCTCACACACACACGCTCATGAACTAATTCAGCGCGGCTAATCGTCGTCCTCTGAGTCATCGCTGTCCTTTTTGGTGGGGGCGGAGCATCGGATGGAGGACAGCAGCTTGTCCTCGATCTGCTTCCTGGGGTTTTCCTCCAGATCGGTCTTCACAGCTCCAGACTCTGACAGCCTCCACTCCAGCTCTGCACAGACGGGACACATCCGTGTGGAAAATGGGGAATATCCACATGCGATACATTCATATGGAAAACAGGAAAGATCCACATGCGATACATTCATATGGAAAACAGGAAAGATCCACATGCGATACATTCATATGGAAAACCGGAAAGATCCGTTGGTCTTGCTGAGACAAACACAAATATAGCTTTTGCTTTCTAACTGATATTAAAACGCTTCTTACCGTCAACTTTGAGATTCATGCCGCCAAAGACCAGCGGGCCGACGAACTGGGCCTTCATCTCACCCTGGAAGTACACAAACACGGTGGGGAGGTTCCTGTCAGGGTAGTTTGGGATGCAGGTGGTGGAGATGGACTTGAGGAATTTGGTTTGAGGAAACTTCCGGGCCAGTTCAGAGAGGTGCTGGTTTATCAGGGTGCAGAGAGGGATGCTGGGAAATCAGAAGAGTGATGTTAACAAATCGGACGGGGGGGTACGGACAGGCACAGGCACACACGCACACACGCACGCACGCACGCACGCACGCACGCACAGGCGCACATACAGACACACATGCACGCACGCACGCACGCACGCACGCACGCACGCACGCACGCACGCACGCACGCACGCACGCACGCACGCACGCACGCACGCACGCACGCACGCACGCACGCACGCACACACGCACACACGCACACACGCACACACGCACACAGTGGACTTTCTCACCCCTGTTTATAGAGATGCAGCACGACCCAGATCCCCTGGCCGGCCTTGTTCACTTCGTTCACGTAATCCTGCCCCGATATTTCCGTAACCTCCCCAAAAACATTCTTTATCTGACTGGCTTTCCACTCTGCCAATCTTTTCTGCCTGAGAAACAAACAAAATCATAAAAAACAGATTCAACATTCAAAATGAAAATCATTACAAAGTAATACAGGCCTGGTCCACCTAGACTGGGTGGTGTGTGCTTGTGTACCCAATACACACACGGTAACTACATCAGAAGCAAAAAAGCTAAATTACTTTCATTACAAGAGACATGGGTGGTTTAGGGAAGACGCCAGAGTTTAAAGAGTTCAGTCCCTGCTGCTTAAGTCTTTACTAAAGCTGTGTACATTACAGCAAGTATAATAATAATATATATAATACAGTTTAAATATACCTTGTGAAGGAATTTTCTGTTTTACAATATGTGTGTATTAACAGAGACAATCACATGATTATTATTAAGCATTGATATAGTTTTGTTTATTAGTAGATCAATTATATTGAATTAAGTAATTAAACATGTACTCTCTGCAAACACTGAGTGGGCCTCAAGCAGGCTTTCTCTGTGTCTCTCTGTATGTTTATCTTTCCTTTCTGCAAAAGTCTGCAGTCTGTGAGATTAATGTTTTTTGGATTTTCTGTTGAACATTCCTAAACTCGATGGCAAGGCCAGAGGTTATCTATTGTCTAAACACCGGGGAATAAACACCTTTGTCGTTCCGTATGTTTAGAATCCGCCCCTTGTGGCAAACCAGTAAATCAATAGAGATTGTGTATAAATGTCTTCGGTATTCTGTTGTTCAACAGAGAGATCTGGTAAGGAACTCTCTCACTCTGGTTGATTTTTAATAAACTGAAAATCTTCTATATCAATATACGGTTTTTGTTGTGGTTCTGTTTGAACAGACTTGCACACTGTGTGTAAAAGGGAAATTCCACGACAACCTGTATTATTGTAATATACAGATCCTTTCCAAAAAATTAGAATATCATGGAAAGGTTTTTTTTTTTTTTTCATAATTCCATTCAAAAAGTGAAACTTTCATAGATTATAGATTCATTACACACAAAGTGAAATATTTCTAGCCTTTATTTGTTTAATTTTTCATAATTTTGGCTTACAGTTCCAGAAAACCCCCAAAACAGTATTTCAAGAAATTAGAATAGTGTGTCGAAAATCAGCATTTACTTCAGTTATTTCAGAGAATTAATGTTTTAGACTGAGTGTCACACTATCATCTAATTTACTCAAAACACCTGTAAAGTTTCATCTCAGTTTGGTTCAGTATGGGGAAGACTGCAGACTTGACAATTGGCCAGAAGACCATCATTGACACCCTCCAGAAGATGGGTAAGCCACAAAAGGTCATCGCTAAGGATGCTGGCTGTTCACAGAGTGCAGTGTCCAAGCATATCAATAGAAAGTTTAGTGGAAGGGAAAAATGTGGCAGGAGAAGGTGCACAAGCAAAAGAGATGACCGTAGGCTTCAGCGGATTGTCAAGCAAAGACGATTCCAAAATTTGGCGGAGATGCAGAGGGAGTGGACTGAGGCTGGAATCAGTGCTTCAAAAACCACCACGTACAGGCGTATCCGGGACATGGGCTACAACTGTCGGATTCCTCGAGTCAAGCCACTCCACTCATTCTCTGAAATAGCTGAAGTAAATGCTGATTTTCGACACTATTCTAATTACTTGAAATACTGTTTTGGGGGGTTTTCTGGAGCTGCAAGCAAAAATAATGAAATATGAAACAAATAAAGGCTAGAAATATTTCACTTTGTGTGTAATGAATCTATAATCTATGAAAGTTTCACTTTTTGAATGGAATTATGAAGAAAAAAAAAAACTTTTCCATGATATTCAAATTTTTTGGAAAGGATCTGTATATCATCCAGGTGAAGGAACTGGGATTCCTACCAAAACCTATTCCACTACCTCAGTGTTAGTATTACATTATGGCTCCTCGTGTACAGGCTAGCTGGACCACAGACCTGTACATCTCAATGGCTGCCTCATCTTCTTCACTGAAGTCATCCTCGTTCTCCTCGAGCTCGTCTAGTGTCATGTCTTCATAGGTTTTCACTGAGACATCATTAAGAAATAAAAGTAAATGGTTTACAGGCACCTTAAAATGTCATAGACAACATGGACACACGTAATGTGTGACACACGGACAGCGATTGATTGAGCAAAAGATTGTGATTGGTTTTGGTCAGCAGGCCAGAGATACTACGGTCACATCTTCGGGGGCAGAATCCGCACTGCTCCTAAATATTTGTAGCTTTATGACGCAAAATATAGCGTATACGTTTTTATCATTCTACCAAATGCAGAGTATTTGCTTGTTTTAAGATCAGCGCTTGGATATCATTTACACAAAAAGTCGATTCAATATGTTAATATTTGACTCAACTCTGCGTTTAAGGAAAAAACGAAAAGGGTTAATGAACTTACCAACGGACTGGTGCAGGGCCTGCTGTTCCTCCTCCTCCTCCTCCTTCGGCGTTTCCTTGGGCGGAAGGATACCCTTTTTCCGGAGAATATCATTCCACTCCGTGTCTGCGTTTGGATCCTATGGAAATGTATCGAAAATGACCTTTCACTACATGTTATGTAGCTAACGTTAGTCTGGCAGTGGCAGCTAGTCAGACAGAAATGCTAGTTGTCCAAATCTAGTAGCCTACTAGAGTAGATATGTTACCGTCTTAACTACAAGAAAGCAGCAACTCTCAGATCAACCATTATTTCTCTATTTGACAATCCAACTAACTTGCTATTTACCAGCATATACAAAAATGGTTATTTATATAATACATTTTATATATGCCGTTAAATAGCAAACCAGATCGTTAGATATACACATACAAATAACAAATATACATAAACATCAAGTGTGAAAGTATAATTTAAACACACAAATAAAATAATTTGTCACAAACCTGCATTTTGTTCGGTTGTTTAAAAGCCCTGCTTAAAATCACGTTCTTGTCCAGCCAAACACGAGGAAGTAGAAGGACCGCACTTGAAGTTGTTCCGACAAAAAAGACTAGCCTATTTATATGGATTTATGCCAAACAGAATTACAGAATTGGACAGTTACTCTGAATAAAATACACTCTCAATAACAAAACAGCATATTGTATTTATCTGAATAACATGTAATGTGAAAAGTGCTAACGTTCTGCGTATATTACTTTAAATATTTTGCTGAGACCAACTGGACGGACTATAAACGCTGTTGCACCAATATCCGGTTTGTTTCTTCGCCATGCCCATATAAGGTCATAACAACGCTACATTCCATTTCCAGCAGCTGAGGGAAAAGCAAACAACAGCTGTAACTAAACGTCAGTCACTCCCGACCTATCACTGGAAAGATAAAGAACACGTATAGTAACCATGCTCTGCGTACATTTTAACACTCATTTGCACACCTTTTGAGAAAGTGCTCTGTCTGCTTTCAATCCTAAATATATTACCTCAACATTCCAATAAATATTACAATACATTCATTTTGAACTCTCATATGTAGCCTACTGACAAGCTACAAGTGCTGCACAGCTGTGGCACTGTAGGCTACAGTATGTAAGCTGCAAAAATTTTTATTTATGAATGGTCCAAATGCTGAACATACACTGTCTTAACTGAGCAATGTAAGACAACTGCATTAATAAAAAACCTTCATCATTTTAATATAAAACCAAGCTTGACACCTGACAGAACGTGTAATAGCCTTTTCAATCCACTTTATAAATAAATCCCCATTAGAAATATAAAACCACAAATTAAATCTTTTGTAATCTTTAATATCTGAAAATACCTTTATTAATTTGTTTAGTACTGAATTTATATTATTATTATTGTTATTGTACTCGTTACTATTGAATCATTACAATGTGTGTGAGCAATCCATGCAGCGATATCAGTAGACAATTTTTTTTATTGAGAAAAAGTTCAGTACAATCAATATACAAATAATAAACAGGTGTGGCGGGTTAATAATAGGGAATTGATTACTGAATTGAAGAGGTCTCTGATTTCGGGTTAATAATAGGGAATTGATTACTGAATTGAAGAGGTCTCTGATTTCGGGTTAATAATAGGGAATTGATTACTGAATTGAAGAGGTCTCTGATTTCGGGTTAATAATAGGGAATTGATTACTGAATTGAAGAGGTCTCTGATTTCGGGTTAATAATAGGGAATTGATTACTGAATTGAAGAGGTCTCTGATTTCTAAAAGAAAGGAGGCATAGTGAGAGGGGGTTTTGCAGATATAAAATTTTGCCATTAAAAGAAAAAAAAAGTTTACAATATATTGGACACATTTATTCTGATGTTTAAAATATACAATTATATCTTTTAAAGTGAAATTATAAGAACAATCAATGAAGCTAAAAATATGAGCAGTTAAATTTTTCCTGAATATTACAGCACTACAAGATATCAGTGGACTGTCTATTCCAGTATATAACACTTATTACTGTGATTCAACTTAACTGATTTCAGACTGTCAGATAGCTAAGTTAAGCGAACTGAAAATTACAGCGCTCGGCATGCCTCGTATTTAGTCAGCAGCTCCTGCTGGCAATTCATTATTTTTGGGCGATTTAACATCAGAAAAAATAACCCCCCCAAAAAAAATCCAAGACTGTCGCCAATGACAAAGAGCGGAGCCACTGAAATCAAACTTCCTCCATATTCGCCGGAACTGTGGAAGGAAGGAAAGCAAAAGGCTAAAATGCGGAAATCAGACGCTTGCTGGAGCTACACATTTCACTGGCGAGTGACACAGAGAAAATTACTCGGTTGTGTTTGGTACCGCGAAGCTGCTGAAATCTAACATGGACGAACCGGAATATCGTCTTTCTGTCCATTCGCACCGATAGCAAAACCGCCAGATACACAAAGCTGGCATGCACCTGAACACAATTGCAATAAAACACGGTTTTGTTGTTTTGATTCGCCTCCCTTTGACAATGTGGTTGAATCCCGAAGAAGTGTTGCTGAAAAACGCACTAAATTTATGGGTGACCGAGAAATCTAATGCATATTTCCTGCTACAGCGTCGGAGGGGACACGGAGATTCCGGGGGGAAAATAACAGGTATGCCCAGCACTCCAGGGGCGCGTCGGTTCAGACCCCTCTAATAATACCCGGACCCCTCTAATACCCGGCTGTGGGGTTCTTACAATACGCATATTCGTCTGCAGTTTTAACGGGGTGATACTTCCTCACGCGAAAGCACCCAATTAGCTGGACGCCCACTTTTCAAGTTATTAATCTATCATTATGCAATTCCGTCTGTTGACTTGTCTAATCACACAAGACCATTTGATCAGACCCTCTGGCTGGATATGTTTACTTGTGCATTGAATTAATTTATTATTTGGGGACATATGGACACATTGACATAGGCCTAGTATACATAATATGAACAATAAGTATGTTTACGAACCTATGTGATCCTCAGAATAACTGCCCATGGTTTTCCGTAATTTCGGTTGAGAGAACAGTGAGATGTCTATTAAAAGTAGGTCAAGTATTTCGTCAGATATTATAATAAATCATAACGAATGTGCTATGGAGCTCAGTGACTTTGGGTATGGGCTGTTTCGAACGCAAAAGGAGAGAGAGAGAGAGAGAGAGATCAACCATTTGAGTATATTTACCTTTAATAACCATTTTTAGGTTTGTGTGAATTTTTTGTTATCTTTATTGCTGAAAGGAACACTGTTTATCAAACACAAGTTGCATGTTCCGTAAGACAAGTATTGGCAAGATGACTAGATAGTACAGCTTATGAGTCATATAGCATCACATCTTGATTTAGGATCTTGGTTGAATGATGTTTGAATGTTTTATTTTAAGGTGGCAGCAGCTCCCACAGCACCTATATTATGAGCCATGGGGTTAACATGATCTGGTTCTGTTAAAAATAATGGCTGTATTGATGGTTAATATGCTCTCAGATGCATGCATTAGAAATACAAAATTAGTGGGATTTTTATTGTGGTTACAGTGTGTGTTTGATTATTGGGGTTAAAGGTCAAACCGGAGCCCAGCAGGAGTTTTTGGAGGCTTTTATCAGGACAAAGAAAGGTAGTGTTTGCCTCTTACTCTAGTCACACACAGCCTGCACTCAAAAGGTCTGGGACATTGAAAGGGAACACTGACTGTGACTTGTGTTTAATTTACGGTGTGACTGTGCATGACTGTGACTTGTGTTTAATTTAATAGAATGACTGTGCATGTTTTTCTGAAGCAGCTGCACACTCCGCATGTTTTTCATTCATTATAATGTGCCGTTTCATCTTTCTTAAAGCGTGGAATCTGGAAAGAGAAACCCCCACAGCTGTGGAAACCGTTTCTCTTTCAGCTATGTGACTGACTGTGCGTCTAAAGCCGGACTGGAATGTTTACACTTTCTATCCTAGATTACTCCGGAAAGCCCCACAAACCAGCATGTGAAATGTTGTGTGTTATCAGCGATGTGTTGGAACCGGCCAGCAAACGCACGGCAGCAAGGGGTAGTTTAGGTCTGGAACAGGCAGAGGTAGTTTAGCAGGGGAACGGGCAGAGGTAGTTTAGCAGGGGAACGGGCAGAGGTAGTTTAGCAGGGGAACGGGCAGAGGTAGTTTAGCAGGGGAACGGGCAAAGGTAGTTTAGCAGGGGAACGGGCATTATTAGTTTAGCTCTGGAACAGGGGCATAACAGATCCATGTTGCCCTCAGAAATGTTATCGTAAAAACGTTTTTATGAATGTGACTGTTCGGTTCTAAATGTATGTTGGTTGATTGATGCATTGATATCAAGTAGTCTTTTTGGTCCGTGGGGGTTTGAGTTTTGAGTCTTTCAAATACTGAACAAGAAGGTTTGTGATTACAAAGGAACCGACTTTCCACTGCACCCCCCCCCCACACATACACACACACACACACACACACAAACCAAACACATACAAACACACTCGCATGGTTTAACTGCTCAATGTTAGACCAGATGTTCTGCTACCATGGCATTTCCTCTTAAGAGTTGGGTTTTGGCCCAAAACAACAATATTCCCTAATTCTTTTAAAAATAAATGTTGATTGCAAATTATTGTAATTTCCCAAGCCTTCCTACTCCTTGTGCCAGCAATCATATCATGATTTAGTGACTTTGCACATTTGTTACAGAAATGTTCAGACAATGTTTTGTATGAACAGGGCCAAAAGCTTTAGATGATTTCTGTATATGGAACAGATGCCTTATAGGACCTGCTGGTGTTGTTACTGTTAATCTTACATTTCCTCCTTTTGCTCAGTAGGCTAGCCTGGTTGTTATTGAACGATGCACACACTGTTTTAGGAATGGCACGTATGGGAGAGACCTCATCATGGCACACAGCAGATGGAGTTCTGTTTGCCATCTTGTGTGAGGACTTATTAGAAAACCTGAATGCCTTGATTAGCTCTGTTGGAATCCAAAATGTGAAAGGCATGGTGTTTTGCATTTTGCGATTTGCTAAGTGCCGATAACACCACCCGTTGATGGAGAGTAGATTAATTAAATACCTCTTTGACCTGTTTTTCTATGGGACGTTTAACAAAAAAATGTTTCTACCCCAGAGCAGTAATTAATCGTTAAATGGAGATGAGGGAGATCGGCGTTAGAGCCGTCATTACAAACTGAAAGAGCGTGATTCGGATGCAATGGAGCAGGGCTCCCATATCGCGCATTCTGCGCCCGTGCGTACCGCCAGCTGCCAGCATCAGAGCCACCAAACCTCTTACTCCGCGCCGGGTATATGCAGGCTAGGCTTTGAGTGCTTCGCTTTCCTGTGACCGTTGTTAGGTTGTATAGGATGAGGCGAGGATTAGGGTTAGCAGGATTACCTGACTTGCATTTATTAGCATACATGTGAGAGGCCAGTCTGTGTTACATCAGATCAGTTAGGTCCAAATAAGTTTCCCTGACAGGGAACATTTTTATTTTTGCCTGAAAGGAGTCTTTACAGAATCGGACTCTATGTGCAGTCTATATTCCTTTATTTCCATTTCAGTTGCAGCTGTGAGGTTCAGCTTCTTCATTTTGAATCTGAATTGTACCAAATGTTTAATCAGAACAATAACGGCGCATTCTTGTTCATGTGCTTGTGTGTCACGTTGGGTCAAGACAGTTCTGCATGTGTGTGCTCTCTCCCTCTCTCCCTCTCTCCCTCTCTCCCTCTCTCCCTCCCTCCCTCTCTCCCTCTCTCCCTCTCTCCCTCTCTCCCTCCCTCCCTCTCTCCCTCTCTCCCTCTCTCCCTCTCTCCCTCTCTCTCTCTCTCCCTCTCTCCCTCTCTCCCTCTCTCTCTCTCTCCCTCTCTCCCTCTCTCCCTCCCTCCCTCTCCCTCTCTCCCTCTCTCCCTCTCTCTCTCCCTCTCTCCCTCTCTCCCTCTCTCCCTCTCCCTCTCTCCCTCTCTCCCTCTCTCCCTCTCTCCCTCTCTCCCTCATAGCAATTTAAAGTTATGACTCCACTCATAATTCAGAGTAATATGGGAAGGGCTTTTATGATACGAAATGGTAAAGTCTCTGTAAATGCTTTGTTGGCTTACTTTCATTACTTTTGTAATAATTCTTAATAAAAATGAAAAAAGTGGATTGGAGATGGATTAGTATTGTGGGGGGAAATAATAATAATAGAAGCAACCACAATTATTATTCCTAAAATATTATTATTAAGATGAACAAACTCAAACTCAAAATGGGAATGATTCAATTACAATACTGATTCTCACATGCCTCAAAAGAGTTGGAAGGTCTTGTGAAGTTGGAGTGCGCTGTAAATATGATATAGTCCATAACATTCCCTTCCTCTCGGCAGGGCTGCTGGTGGGGGCCCTGGACACAGTGCTGGACTCTAACGCACGCGTCACCCCGTTCCGTATCCTTCTGCAGGTCCCAGGGTCACAGGTCAGCTGGGTCATCGCTAGCGGTAAGGCCGCCGCCCTGTCTCCCGCCCTCCGCCTGTCTCCCCTCCCCCCGTCTAACCTAAATGTAATATAACCTGTTTTCATTCCGTTTTACATTTTCCCAAATTTTCTAGTCTATGTACTGTGTGCACACCCATAAAATGCACCAGAGTAGAGTGCACTGCGTATGAAACCGAGTGTACACTCTGTTGTTGTTGAGTAGTATGGGTGAAACCGAGTGTACACTCTGTTGTTGTTGAGTAGTATGGGTGAAGCCGAGTACACTCTGTTGTTGTTGAGTAGTATGGGTGAAGCCGAGTGTACACTCTGTTGTTGTTGAGTAGTATGGGTGAAGCCGAGTGTACACTCTGTTGTTGTTGAGTAGTATGGGTGAAACTGAGTGTACACTCTGTTGTTGTTGAGTAGTATGGGTGAAGCCGAGTGTACACTCTGTTGTTGTTGAGTAGTATGGGTGAAGCCGAGTGTACACTCTGTTGTTGTTGAGTAGTATGGGTGAAGCCGTGTACACATGGGAAGAGTGTGTTTCATGCGTGTTTGTTTGGTGTTGCATGTTTGTTGTTGAGCAGGTACAGCGGTGGAGGAGGTAAACAGACACTGGGATTGGCTCGTGCAGAACCTGCTCCACTCCCTCTCTGTGTTCGAGAACAAGGATGATGTCACCAGCTTCGTCAATGGGAAAGTGAAGGTGCAGTAGTGTGGGCGGAGTCACTGGGAGTGTGGGTGATGTTACAGGTGATGTGTGGGTGATGTCACATAGGGGTGTTGGTGATGTCACAGGTGATGTCACAGGGGGTATGGGTGATGTCACAGGTGATGTGTGGGTGATGTCACAGGGGGTGTGAGTGTGCAGGTTTGTTTGGTTTAGTCTGCAGTTCTAAACTGCTCAGTTTTGGCTTGAGGCTGTGCTGGGTGGGGGATGGGGTGGTTAGGGGGGTGTGGGGGCTGGGGGGGGTTGGGGGTATCGGTTCCTGCTGCTGGCACCTGGGCTTATATGCTGTTAGCGCTGACAGGAATCACCCAGTTTCACACTATTCAGCTGACCTGCCAAGAACTGGAAAAGCAATGCAGCTCTTTGCAAAACCACTAAAAACCCCCATCTCTCCTACCTTATTCTCTCTCTCTCCCTCCCTCTCTCTCCCTCTCTCTCTCTCTCTCTTTCTCCCTCTCTTCCTCTCTTCCTCTCCTCCCTCTCCTCCCTCTCCTCCCTCTCCCTCTCCCTCTCCCTCTCCCTCTCTCTCTCTCTCTCTCTCCCTCCCTCTCTCTCTCTCCCTTTCTCTCTCTCCCTCTCCCCTTCCCCCTCTCTCTCTCTCTCTCTCTCTCTCTCTCTCTCTCTCTCTCTCTCAGGGTCTGATAGCGGAGGAGTTGAGGAGCAGACAGGCGGCTCAGGAGGACGACCCAGAGAAGTTTCGGGAGGCAGTGGTGAAGTTTGAGCTGCGCTTTGGGTTGCCTCTGTTAGAGAAGCTGGTCACACATTACTCCTGCTGCTGCTGGAAGGGCAGAGTCCCCCGGCAGGGCTGCTCTACCTGAGCACCAACCACCTGCCTTCTACTCCTTCCTGCTGGGCAAGGAAGGTGTGTCCCTTACCTGCGCATACCTGTACTACACCTGCACACCTGTCCCTTACCTGCGCATACCTGTACTACACCTGCGCATACCTGTACTACACCTGCTCACACCTGTCCCACACCTGTCCCTTACCTGCGCATACCTGTACTACACCTGCTCACACCTGTCCCTTACCTGCGCATACCTGTGCTACACCTGCTGTTATACCTGTAGGCCTCAGGTTTACACAGGTTAATAATGAGTCTTATTTCCGTCCCTGCAGTGAAGGTGGTGATCCCGTGGGCAGAGGTGACCCGGCTGGACCGCACCTCCACCAGCTTCATGACGGACACGGTGTGCGTGACCACGCGTCGCCGCCAACGCCATTTCTCCATGTTCCTGAGTGTGGAAGACGCCTTCGGCATGATGGTGCGGCTGGCCGACATCACTCTGCGACGGCTGCTCGATAACGAGGCCTTCGAGCTGGATCAGGACCTGCAGCAGCCCATCAACATCACCAAGAGGTCAGAGGTCACTCACACCACAGACTGGGTGGGGGTGATGGTGTTTTTATGTGCAGAAGGGGTGGTGCCTAAGAGGGCATATGAGCTGGAACTGCATTGGTTCCTGCATTTTTTGGCGGGTGGAGGAGGTAATTTGTTTTGATTTAAATCTGCAGTTGAAGTTTATCGATATCTGGTCATTTGTGGGAATGAAGACGTGTGCTCTGAGCATGTGCAGACATGTTTCTGAACGCAGAATGATCTGATTTTATTGTACCCCGACGAGATAAAATATTATGATAGCAGAATGCTGTTGGTAGATTAAAGTTGCATATGAAAAGTACATTTGGGGTAGGGCTGGGCTGTATGGCTAAAAAAGCCTTTGGCAATATACGATACATTTCTCGATATTAAAGCTTTCTATGAAATGGCTTAACAGAGTGATTTTCAGTCAGTCAGATACTTAATGTAAGCAGCCTTTATTTAGTGCAATTATATGTACATAGCTTGTGCACAACTTATGCACAGAGTTGCCCACAATAACACAGAATAACAGTGCCTGGATAAACTCATGCTTGCACTGAACAATGTTCCAAATGGCTACATTGTTTCAACACCGTGTGTGTGTGTGTATGCAAAAAAGTAATCAAATGCAATAAAAAATGAATGCAACTTGTAAACAGTTGAATGAAAATAAATTGGTTTGGGTCGATCCTTATTTTTGGTCACATAGAACAGTGGCACTCAGCAGGTCCTGTGATGTCACAGAGCTACAGTCACTCAGCAGGGCCTGTGATGTCACAGAGCTACAGTCACTCAGAATACAGCCTTGTGGTGTGGTGTATGTATCTGTAACCATGGCAACCATGGCAGTAAACCCAGTTCTGTGGCCTGTGAGAGTGTTACCTGCCCAACCGTACATGACGCACATAGACAGCTAGTGAAAGCCTCTCTGTAGACTCCCGGGCGATCCTGAAGTGTTTGTGGAACACAGAGGATCATATATCACAGAGAGAGGGAGAGAGGGATGAGTGAGAACTTACTTAGCATAAATAAATCATGGAGTGGATTTGACTGGCACATTAATCACAGCTGTGTGTGTCCATGCGTATGTGGTTGTGATACATGCGCGTGTGCGTGTGTGTGTGTGTGTGTGTGTGTGTGTGTGTGTACAGAGTCCTGGAGCAGCCAGTCTCTGAAGGAGTACGTCCTGGCGTTGTTTGGGCTCCCCGGCGTGAGCGGCTGCGGGAGGTTTCGGGTGCTCAGTCTGGACCCCCCACGCCCGCTGCCACACCCCCGGAACTCTCTACACCACAGACACCTACCTGTGCTTCACCAGCCGTGAGGAAGGGCTCTGCAGTCTACTCATTCCTCTGTCTGAGGTACGCACGCAGGCACGCACACACGCACGCACGCACACACGCACGCACGCACACACGCACACACACACGCACACACGCATACACACACACACACACGCACATACACACACACACACACACACACACACACACACACATACACACACACACACACACACACACACACGCATACACACACACATAG
>JAINUF010000029.1:931900-938749 GCA_029718625.1 Synaphobranchus kaupii
CACACATATACACACACACACACACACATACACACACACGCATACGCACATATACACACACAAACATATACACACACACATTCACATATACACACCCACGCATACGCACATATACACACACAAACATATACACACATATACACACACACACACACACACACATTCACATATACATATACACACACATGCATACACACATATACACACAAACATATACACACACACACATTCCTCATATACACACACGCATACGCACATATACACACACAAACATATACACACACATTCACATATACGTATACACACACACACACGCATACACACATATACACACACATGCACATACACACACACACACACACACACACACACACATTCCCATATACATATACACACACACACACACACACGCATATACACACACACACACACACACCACACACACACACACACACACACACATATACACACATACATACACATATATACACACACACACACACACATATACACACACATACAGACGCATACACGTATGTAAAGTTGTGAAAGACGCTCTGGATAAGAGTGTCTGCTAACGGCCAGTATTGTAAATGTAAAGTTGTGTAAGACGCTCTGGATAAGAGAGTCTGCTAAAGGCCAGTATTGTAAATGTAAAGTTGTGTAAGAGCTCTGGATAAGAGAGTCTGCTAAAGGCCAGTAATGTAAATGTAAAGTTGCTGTAAGATGCTCTGGATAAGAGAGTCCTGCTAAAGGCCAGTATTGTAAATGTAAAGTTGTGTAAGACGCTCTGGATAAGAGTGTCTGCTAAAGGCCAGTAATGTAATGTAAAGTTGTGTAAGACGCTCTGGATAAGAGTGTCTGCTAAAGGCCAGTAATGTAAAGTAAAGTTGTGTTAGACGCTCTGGATAAGAGTGTCTGCTAAAGGCCAGTAATGTAAATGTAAAGTTGTGTTAGACGCTCTGGATAAGAGTGTCTGCTAAAGGCCAGTATTGTAAATGTAAAGTTGTGTAAGACGCTCTGGATAAGAGAGTCTGCTAAAGGCCGAGTATTGTAAATGTAAAGTTGTGTAAGACGCTCTGGATAAGAGAGTCTGCTAAAGGCCAGTATTGTAAATGTAAAGTTGTGTAAGACGCTCTGGATAAGAGAGTCTGCTAAAGGCCAGTAATGTAATGTAAAGTTGTGTAAGACCCTCTGGATAAGAGAGTCTGCAAAAGGCCAGTAATGTAAATGTAGAGTTGTGTAAGACGCTCTGGATAAGAGAGTCTGCTAAAGGCCAGTAATGTAAATGTAAAGTTGTGTAAGACGCTCTGGATAAGAGAGTCTGCTAAAGGCCAGTAATGTAAATGTAAAGTTGTGTAAGACGCTCTGGATAAGAGAGTCTGCTAAAGGCCAGTAATGTAAATGTAAAGTTGTGTAAGACGCTCTGGATATGAGAGTCTGCTAAAGGCCAGTAATGTAAATGTAAAGTTGTGTAAGACGCTCTGGATAAGAGAGTCTGCTAAAGGCCAGTAATGTAAATGTAGAGTTGTGTAAGACGCTCTGGATAAGAGAGTCTGCTAAAGGCCAGTAATGTAAATGTAAAGTTGTGTAAGACGCTCTGGATAAGAGAGTCTGCTAAAGGCCAGTAATGTAAATGTAAAGTTGTGTAAGACGCTCTGGATAAGAGTCTGCTAAAGGCCAGTAATGTAAATGTAAAGTTGTGTAAGACGCTCTGGATAAGAGAGTCCTTCTAAAGGCCAGTATTGTAAATGTAAAGTTGTGTAAGACGCTCTGGATAAGAGAGTCTGCTAAAGGCCAGTAATGTAAATGTAAAGTTGTGTAAGACGCTCTGGATAAGAGTGTCTGCTAAAGGCCAGTATTGTAAATGTAAGTTGTGTAAGACGCTCTGGATAAGAGAGTCCTGCTAAAGGCCAGTAATGTAAATGTAAAGTTGTGTAAGACGCTCTGGATAAGAGAGTCTGCTAAAGGCCAGTAATGTAAATGTAAAGTTGTGTAGACGCTCTGGATAAGAGTGTCTGCTAAAGGCCAGTAATGTAAATGTAAAGTTGTGTAAGACGCTCTGGATATGAGAGTCTGCTAAAGGCCAGTAATGTAAATGTAAAGTTGTGTAAGGACGCTCTGGATAAGAGAGTCTGCTAAAGGCAGTAATGTAAATGTAGAGTTGTGTAAGATGCTCTGGATAAGAGAGTCTGCTAAAGGCCAGTAATGTAAATGTAAAGTTGTGTAAGACGCTCTGGATAAGAGAGTCTGCTAAGGCCAGTAATGTAAATGTAAAGTTGTGTAAGACGCTCTGGATAAGAGTCTGCTAAAGGCCAGTAATGTAAATGTAAAGTTGTGTAAGACGCTCTGGATAAGAGAGTCTGCTAAAGGCCAGTATTGTAAATGTAAGTTGTGTAAGACGCTCTGGATAAGAGAGTCTGCTAAAGGCCAGTAATGTAAATGTAAAGTTGTGTAAGACGCTCTGGATAAGAGTGTCTGCTAAAGGGCCAGTATTGTAAATGTAAAGTTGTGTAAGACGCTCTGGATAAGAGAGTCTGCTAAAGGCCAGTAATGTAAATGTAAAGTTGTGTAAGACGCTCTGGATAAGAGAGTCTGCTAAAGGCCAGTAATGTAAATGTAAAGTTGTGTAAGACGCTCTGGATAAGAGTGTCTGCTAAAGGCCAGTATTGTAAAATGTAAAGTTGTGTAAGACGCTCTGGATAAGAGAGTCTGCTAAAGGCCAGTAATGTAAATGTAAAGTTGTGTAAGACGCTCGGATAAGAGCGTCTTGTGAAGGCCAGTAATGTAAATGTAAAGTTTTGTTAAAGCAGGGCCAACCCGCTGCCCTACTACACCTTCTACTACGACACCGTGTACTCGGATGGCGAGGAGGCGGAGTCAGCAGAAACGGTGGTGCGACAGGAAGTGAACACAGAAGCGCTCATTTCCATGTTCCAGCCAAAACCAGCATGACAGCAAATGTGTGAGTACCACAGGGTGTGTGTCATCACTGACAGTGTGTGTGTGTGTGTGTGTGTGTGTGTGTGTGTGTGTGTGTGTGTGTGTGTGTGTGTGTGTGCATGTTATCAGTGACACAGCATGTGTGTTTGTGTGTGTGTGCGCGTGTTATCAGTGACACAGTGTGTGGTGTGTGTGTGTGTGTTATCAGTGACACAGTGTGTGTGTGTGTGTGTGTGTTCTGCAGGCCGATGGAAAGTGTTGAAGGAGCGCTTGTGGGAGGAGCATTTCTCTGAGTTTGGGCGGGGCGTGCACATGTTCCGCACTGAGAAGATTCAGAAGCTGGTTGCCATGGGGATCCCAGAGAGCTTGCGGGGTGGACCTGTGGATGACTGCCTCAGGTGGGTGTGGTTTGGGGCAGATTAGGGTCTAGGGCAGGTTAGGGGTTTGGGGTTAGGGCAGGTTAGGGGTTTGGGGCAGGTTAGGGGTTTGGGGTTAGGGCAGGTTAGGGGTTTGGGGTTAGGGCAGGTTAGGGGTTTGGGGCAGGTTAGGGCAGGTTAGGGGTTTGGGGCAGGTTAGGGGTTAGGGGTTTGGGGCAGGTTAGGGGTTAGGGGTTTGGGGCAGGTTAGGGGTTTGGGGTTAGGGCAGGTTAGGGGTTTGGGGCAGGTTAGGGGTTAGGGGTTTGGGGCAGGGTTAGGGGTTTTGGGTTAGGGCAGGTTAGGGGTTTTGGGGCAGGTTAGGGGTTTGGGGTTAGAGCGGGTTAGGGGTTAGGGGTTTGGGGCAGGTTAGGGGTTTAGGGTTAGAGCAGGTTAGGGGTTTGGGGCAGCTTAGGGGTTAGGGGTTTGGGCAGGTTAGGGGTTTAGGGTTAGAGCAGGTTAGGGGTTTGGGGCAGGTTAGGGGTTAGGGGTTAGGGCAGGTTAGGGGTTAGGGGTTAGGGCAGGTTAGGGGTTAGGGGTTTGGGGCAGGTTAGGGGTTAGGGGTTTGGGGCAGAGGTTAGGGTTTGGGTTAGGGCAGGTTAGGGGTTTGGGGCAGGTTAGGGGTTTGGGGTTAGAGCAGGTTAGGGGTTTGGGGTTAGAGCAGGTTAGGGGTTTGGGGCAGGTTAGGGGTTTGGGGTTAGGGCAGGTTAGGGGTTTGGGGCAGGTTAGGAGTTTGGGGCTAGGGCAGGTTAGGTTAGGTTTAGGTCTTTATGTCCCAAGTTACCCTATGAGAGAGATTGGGGCTGGGGCAAGTTTGGGCAGGTTTAGGGCTGGGAAAATTAGGGGCAGTTTGGGGCAGGTGTCTGGGTTCGGCCTCCGCTCTGCAGCACCCTTTTACTTCCTCTCAGAAATGCTATATTTATCCCACAGACGAGAAGTGAACCAGAAACTACAAACTTTCTCTTCTTTTTTACTTGCTGGTGGAGCAGGTGCAGTGAAGGCAGTATGATTACATAGTTCTGCTGAAAGTCAGATATTTAAGGTTACATAGTTATTCTCTGATGGCTTAGTTACACTCTGATTTAGGAATGTTAGGTTGCTTAGTTACACTCTGATTTAGAATGTTAGGTGCTAGTTACACTCTGATTTAGGGATGTAAGGTTGCTTAGATACATCAATTCCACCCCTGATGGAAATGCAGATACTACCTCGGAGGTGATTGCACACCCAGGTTACTACGGTAACCTGCTGGAGGAGTCGATGGGCCAGAGTAGCCTGGCAACGGAGGAGATCGAGAGGGACCTGCACCGCTCCCTCCCGACCACCCAGCATTCCAGAACCAGGCCGGAATCTCTGCTCTGGTCGGGTCCTTACTGCCTACGCCCCACGCAATCCCAAAATTGGCTACTGCCAGGTACCCCTCTGCCTACAGCTGATACCCGTCTGCCCTACAGCTGATACCCCTCTGCCCCCACAGCTGATTACCCCTCTGCCCCACAGCTGATACCCTCTGCCCCCACAGCTGACAGTGTTCTTTCCCCAGCGTATTTTTCGCATTTTGTGAGGAAATGAAGCTCCACCTCTTGAATATGACATAGTGAGCATAACCTGTCCTCTCTGGGTAGCCATGTCTGCCGGTGTCTACCGGTCTCAATGGCCAGGTGTGCTCACTGAGTCTATATTTTGTCAATATTTTTCTTGTTTTTATTTCTTTCACTGTGGTCAGGTAATCTGCCACAGTGTACTCTCTTTTTAGGCCCAGATAGCACTCTAATTTGCTTTGTGTTTTTGTTGTGTGTCCTAATAAGTAATGTAGTCTTGTTTATGTTTTGCTATAATATTGGTTGACTCTAATTGTTTGTGAGGTGCTGTCTTGAGGCTGCTTTGTGTTAGGGGGTTAATGACTAAGCTCAAGACTAGGCTGGCTGAGGGACTCTTCTCTCTGGGCTCATCTCTTGGTATTTCAGGCCTTGTAATGATAGGAGTTGGGGGGGGAGGGTCACTGCTTTTGAGGTGAATCCAAAATTTAACTGTCCTTTTTTGGATGTTAATCAGTAGTGGATATTGCCTAATTCTGCCCTGCATGCATTGTTTGGTGCTTTCATCTGGACTTGGAGGATGTTTTTACAAAGTTCTGCATGCAGAGTTTCTATGGGGGTGTTTGTCCCATTTTGATCTGTGAGCGGACCCCACACTTCACTGCCCTATGATGCAATTGGTTGACTGACCTGATTGGAATATTTAAGCCAAATTTTGATAGGCAGTATAATTTGTATATTTCTCTTTATGGCATAGAATGCCCTGCGTGCTTTCTCCTTCAGTTCATTTACCGCCAAGTTGAAGCTTCCCGTTGAGCTTATTTTTAATCCTAAATAAGTGAAACTATTACTGTGTTCTATTGTTTTATTTCCTAATGTGAATCTGTATTGTTTCCCTGAAATCTGGATTTTCTCTGGAATATCATAATTTTGGTTTTAGTCATGTTCACTGTCAGGGCCCAGGCTTGACAGTGGTTCGCTAGCACAGGGGTTTCTCAATCCTGGTCCTGGGGGACCCCTGTGTATGCTGGTTTTCGTTGCAACCGCAGTTGCAATCCCAGAATTTTAACAAGCTGTTAATTTTTCTTAATTAGGTGCTTTTCATGTTTGGAGGAATTATTCGCCCACTTAAGACACATTATGTCAGAAATAGCTATGCATGCCATGTAGAACAAACTCCCCATGTTCACATTGTGCTTATTGTGCTATATTGCAACAATTACATAAGAAAAGGTTACAAAATAATGTATTTTCACTCAAATGAAAGAGTGAAGTGAATCAATAGGCTCCTAATTAGGTTGTTGAACACATGTGTTTAACTCAATTTTTTCTTTAAGCTTAAGACAATGCAGGTTTGGCTCGTTATCATTTGCTTTGTGTTTGAATTCTTCATTATCTACGAAATGGTTAATTTTAGTGGCCATGTGTCCACACTTTCACCAATTAGGAGCCTATTGATTCAAATCAGTCTTTAAATGGATCTGTTAAATAATTTTCTTATCTTTTTAAATAATATAGCACAATGTGAACATGGGGTGTTTATTCTACATGGCATCCATAGCTATTTCTGATATAATGTGGCTTAAGAGGGTGAATAATTCCTCCAAACATGACAAGCACCTAATTAAGAAAAATTAACAGCTTGTTAAAATTCTGGGATTGCAACTGCGGTTGCAACGAAAGCCAGCATACACAGGGGTCCCCCCAGGACCAGATGAGAACCCCTGCTCTAGCAGAGCCAGGCTCTGCTGCAGTCCATGTTCTGTGGGCGATAGCAGAACCAGGTCATCTGCATAGAGAAGGAATTTTACTTCTTTATCATCTAGCGTGAGTCCAGGTGCTGCAGATTGTTCCAACACTGTGGCCAATTCATTGATATAAATGTTGAATAGAGTGGGACTCAAGCTGCAGCCCTGCCTCACTCCCCGCCCCTGGGACTCAAGCTGCAGCCCTGC
>JAINUF010000029.1:939249-949249 GCA_029718625.1 Synaphobranchus kaupii
CCCCCTCCCTCCCTCTCCCCCCTCCCCCCCCTCTCCCCCCTCCCCCCCCTGTCCCCCTCCCCCCCCCGTCCCCCTCCCTCCCTCCCTCCCTCCCTCTCCCTCCCTCCCTCCCTCCCTCCCTCTCTCCCTCTCCTCCCTCTCTCCCTCTCTCCCTCTCTCCGCAGAAGTTCAGGGATCTGACTGTGCTGCAGGTGGAAAGATTGAGATGCAGACACAGGATACAGGTTCTTCAGGCACATGAGGACACAGCCAAAGAGAACACTGTGAGCCACACACACACACACACCACACACCACACACACACACCACACACACACACACACACACACGCACACACAGACACACACACACATCCATCAATGTCAAAAATAACGAACACATGCGCAGCAACGTGTGTGTGCCTGCGTGATTAACTTGGTAAATTTTGGTACGCGTGCGTGCGTGTGTGTGTTGTTACGTGCGCATTGTATTTCACGCGTGACAAGATGATGCGTACTGCACTCAAAGCGTGTACACGTTCGTCTGTCACTGTTAGAGAAATTTTGTTATGCGTTCACACACACACCCGTTCGCATTTTTTTGATGCTACGCAACCGGAAGTCTGGAGACCCATACGTCTCATAATGCGAACTGAACGTGTCACAAACACACCTGTTTTGATGCCAATTTCCCCATTGACTTATGACGGTCACGCGTGCACGCGCACGTTCACGCGTAATGACTGTTGCGCACCACGTAATCATATTATGGGGAGACCCATCAATGTCAAAAATAACGAACACATGCGCAGCAACGTGTGTTTGCTTGCATGATTAACTTGGTAAATTTTGGTACGTGCGTGTGTGCGTTGTTACGTGCGCATTGTATTTCACCGCGTGACGACCCATACGTCTCATAATGCGCAGCTTCCGCGTACATGAACGCGTACACTAATTTTACCGACCTATCTTTCAAAATCTAATACTCCATGTAAAATATAGGGAAATATTTTCAGTCTCAACAGACTAATGTCCATATAGTCCTATGCTGGAATCACTGTAAAACGTTAAATAGACATACATTTATATTAAAAATCTAACAAAAAAGATCATTTGTTTTATAATTGCCTTGAAGATCAAATGTTCCCATAGAACTAGGGCTGCAACTAACTATTTTGATAATTAGAAGAAGTTTTGTAGTCCAAGGCAGCTCTACAAAATTAAAAAGCCTTTATTGAATGGCTCACATTATTTAGAATATTAAAAAACCAACATGTTTCAGCCTACATAGGGCCTTCATCAGGGTATTTGAACAAAGACCAAACACTGACTAATATGAGGAGTCCTGAGCTCTGGGAGAGTCTAATTGCAATGAGTAACAGCTGGTGCTGAAAGAATGGAACAATATATAACATAGCCAGAAGGGGTCAGTCGAGATACAATCTATTAAATAGATCATTATATAGATCATTATGTCAAATGAATAAACAATATTACTTACAAAATAATGCATCAAACTAATACATAATGTATATATATATATAAACAACAACTCAAAAAACAAAAAGGAAAAAATAAATACTGTAGCAACATAAGAAAACAAGTCAGATCAAATCAATAAGTCAAACATACTAGATTGATGTTAAACAGTTGTTCTTTTTAATTATGTTGCGGACAGCGAGGGCCTTAGTGCTGTATGTGGTGGAGAAAAACACCCTATCGGATTTCTCTTTCTGCGTCTTTCTTGTTAAGAGAGAGTCGCGTTCTACAGTAGCGGCTTTAGATAGAGCTGTTTTAATAGTATTATGTGTATAGCCACGTTCTCTGAAGCGATCATACATTTCTCCGCTCTTTTCTCTAAAGTCAGACTCGCTGTCACAGATTCTACGTACTCTTTTAAATTGACCGTAGGGAATATTGTTGAACAGGGTAGAGGGATGAAAGCTCTCTGCATGTAGTATAGTATTTTTATGCGTTTTTCTTCCTATACAACGACGTATGTAGGTCACCATTTGAATCTTTAGTGATTTCTAAGTCAAGAAAATGGATCTTATCAGGACTAAAATCTAAAGATAGTTTTTATATTAGAGTTGGCATTGTTCAAATAACTATGAAATGCTTTCAATTCATCTACAGTGCCTTTCCACCACATAATGATGTCATCTATGTACCTGGCCCACCACATAATCTTATCTTTAAATACGTTTAGAGTGCTAAACACATAGTCCTCCTCCCCATTTCCCCATAAATAAGCCTGCATATGAAGGGCTAAAACATGCACCCATAGCACAACCTTTGTCGATACATTTTGTCCTGAAATAAAAAGACATTGTTAAGTAGAGTCAATTTAGTGAGTTCGACCAAAAAATCTGTAGGAGGATCCTGTGGGGCAGTGCGAGTGTCCAAAAAATGTCTCATGGCTGCCATACCTTGGTCATGGGCAATGCTGGTGTAAAGGGCTTCTACGTCCATTGTCACCAAATGAGTGTCTGGTCCAATATTACCTTGCTCTTTGATTTTATTAAGAACATCTGTAGTGTCCTGCAAATAAGCAGGGAGCATTGGAAGTAATGGCTTAATAAAAAAATCTACGTATTTTGATATAGGCTCGGTAAGGCTATCGTTCCCTGAAATCACTGATCTCCCTGGTGGTTCAGTCAGGTTCTTATGTACCTTAGGCAATAGATAGAAGGATGCCATACGAGGGTTAGGATTGTATAGGAACTTAAATTCTTGGTCGGAGATAAGGTCATCGTCTTTCGATCTATCTAGGAACTCTTTAAGTTCTTGCGCTAATAAAGTTGACGGGTTTGAAGTAAGGGGGAGATAAAAGGTAGTGTCCTGAAGTTGTCGGGACGCCTCCTTGACGTATTGTTCTAAACTTGTCCGCAACATAATTAAAAAGAATTGGAGCCTGATCCAATGTGATGATGCCTTGTCCAACATATTCCCTGACCCCCCTCTCTGTACATTTAGAAGAGCCCCCAATCTCGGAGATAAATTAGTACGAAGCCATCTACCGGCTGATGTTAAATCCACATGGTTACCCAAGCCTCCTACAGGAACTTATAGATGCGGTCACTGTAAACAATGTGGTGTGGTGGAGAGATCTAAAGGGTTCACCCACCCAGTAACTAAACAAACATATACATCTAACAGCTTCATTAATTGTCAAACTACTCATGTTATTTATATACTGTCCTGCTCTAAATGTAATTCTTTTTATGTGGGTCGTACGAAACGCCGCTTACTTGATCGACTGGCTGATCACAAATATGCAATAAAAACAAACAATATGGATTACGCGATGGCTAAACATCTTAAAAACGCTCACCAAAGTGCCTCAGTTATATTTACAGCTATCGGCATTGACATGGTCCCCCCACCTCTAGGGGAGGAGACAGAAGAAATTAAACCAAAAAGAGAGCCGCTGGATCGATAGGCTACAGGCCACCTCACCCCCAGGTCTAAATGACTCCATAGACTTGGTGTCATTTCTATAGGTTAAGTAGGTTAGTTTATTACTTTGTCCATTGTTCATTGCTCATTTCCTGATATTTTCTTTATTTTATTATATTTTTATATTATATTGTTTATATTATATTATTTTCTGTTTAACATCAATCTAGTATGTTTGACTTATTGATTTGATCTGACTTGTTTTCTTATGTTGCTACAGTATTTATTTTTTCCTTTTTGTTTTTTGAGTTGTTGTTTATATATATATATACACTACTCACAAAAAGTTAGGGATATTTGGGTTTCGGGTGAAATTTATGGAAAATGTAAGTTCACGCTACAGTGATATTATACGTATCATGAAAGTAGGGCATTTAAGTAGAAGCATGCAATGGTGATTTCCTCATCTCAAACAATTTATTGAAACAAAAGCCAACAACAGTGGTGGGTATACCACAACAAAAATGTCAATGTCTCAATAACTTGTCATGTGCCCTTGAGCATCAATTACAGCTTGACAACGACGTCTCATGCTGTTCACAAGTCGACTTATTGTCTGCTGAGGCATGGCATCCCACTCTTCTTGAAGGGCGGCCCTCAGGTAATTGAGGTTCTGGGGTACAGAGTTACGAGCCTCTACACGGTGAGTCAGCTGATCCCATAGGTTTTCTATGGGATTCAGGTCTGGAGAAAGTGCAGGCCACTCCATTTGAGGTACCCCAGTCTCCAGCAGCCTTTCCCTAATGATGCGACCTCGATGAGCTGGAGCATTGTCGTCCATGAAGATGAAATTAGGCCTGTGTTGTTCATGCAGGGGCACAATGACTGGATTAATGATGTTATTCAGGTAGTATGGGCTTGTCACTGTACCATTCACAAAGTGTAGGGCAGTTCTGTATTGACTAGACACACCTGCCCACACTGTAACACCGCCACCACCAAAGGGTCGTCTGGTGACAACAGTGGCTGATGCATAGCGCTCTCCTTGACGTCTCCAACATCGTTGGCGGCCATCATTTCTGCTCAACGTGAATCGACTTTCATCAGAGAACAGCACTGAGGCCCACTGGTCCCTCGTCCAGCGTAAATGCTCCCTGGCCCATGCAAGACGATGACGCCTGTGCCTGGTGGTGTGGTCAGGTACCCTTGCAGGTCGTCTAGCACGCAGACCACGCTGATGTAAACGGTTTCGAATGGTCTGACGTGACACTTGGGTGCCTCTCACCTCCCTTAAATGTGCCTGGAGTTGAGTGGCATTCATCATCCGGTTCCGCAGGGCACTGTTCACAATGAAGCGGTCATCAGTGTGGGATGTGGCCAAAGGACGTCCACTTCCTATGCCTTTCTGTGATTCTTCCAGTCTCTCTGTATCTCTGTTGCAACCTGCTGATGACACTCTGTGACACTCTAAGCTCAGTGGCCACTTCCCTCTGAGAACATCCTGTTTGAAGCCTCACAATGGCGAGGTACTGTTGATCAATTGTTAGGTGTCGTCTTGGTCTCATGATGTCAAAATGTGAACAGCATGATGAAGAGGACTGTTTAAATACCAATTCTAATTGAACCAGGAAATTTATTGGTCGATTCATGGATCAAACACCTGTTGTGAATTTTGCCATTCAGCTCCTTGTTAGAGAACAGCAAGTTGTGCAAAAAGTACTGAAACATTGAATAGTTGGACATGTGCATTCAAAAGTTTAGAGAAGGTCAAATTAATTTCACCTGTAAAGGTTATAGTGCATTTTAGGTTCATCCTGAAATTTCACCCGAAAGCCGAATATCCCTAACTTTTTGTGAGTAGTGTATATACATTATGTATTAGTTTGATGCATTATTTTGTAAGTAATATTGTTTATTCATTTGACATAATGATCTATATAATGATCTATTTAATAGATTGTATCTCGACTGACCCCTTCTGGCTATGTTATATATTGTTCCATTCTTTCAGCACCAGCTGTTACTCATTGCAATTAGACTCTCCCAGAGCTCAGGACTCCTCATATTAGTCAGTGTTTGGTCTTTGTTCAAATACCCTGATGAAGGCCCTATGTAGGCTGAAACATGTTGGTTTTTTAATATTCTAAATAATGTGAGCCATTCAATAAAGGCTTTTTAATTTTGTAGACCTGCCTTGGACTACAAAACTTCTTCTAATTATCAAAATAGTTAGTTGCAGTCCTAGTTCTATGGGAACAATTGATCTTCAAGGCAATTATAAAACAAATGATCTTTTTTGTTAGATTTTTAATATAAATGTATGTCTATTTAACGTTTACAGTGATTCCAGCATAGGACTATATGGACATTAGTCTGTTGAGACTGAAAATATTTCCCTATATTTTACATGGAGTATTAGATTTTGAAAGGTAGGTCGGTAAAATTAGTGTACGCGTTCATGTACGCGGAAGCTGCGCATTATGAGACGTATGGGTCATCACGCGGTGAAATACAATGCGCACGTAACAACGCACACACACACGCACGCGTACCAAAATTTACCAAGTTAATCACGCAGGCACACACACGTTGCTGCGCATGTGTTCGTTATTTTTGACATTGATGGGTCTCCATAATTAGATTACATGGTGCGCAACAGTCATTACGCGTGAACGTGCGCAACAGTCATTACGCGTGAACGTGCGCAACAGTCATTACGCGTGAACGTGCGCAACAGTCATTACGCGTGAACGTGCGCAACAGTCATTACGCGTGAACGTGCGCAACAGTCATTACGCGTGAACGTGCGCGTGCACGCGTGACCGTTATAAGTCAATGGGGAAATTACATGACAGGTCAGGCGTTGCTTTGCTGCACAGGCATCAAAGCAGGTGTGTGTGACACGTTCAGTCGCATTTTGACATTGATGGGTCTCCATACACACGTACGCGCACACATGCACACACACACACACACACACGCACAGACGCGCGCCCACACACACACACACACACGCGCACACATGCATGCACACGCACACACAACACGCACACACACACACACACACGCACACACACACGCACAGACGCGCGCGCACACACACACACACACACACACACACACGCGCACACACACGCACAGACGCGCGCACACACACACACACACACACGCGCACACACGCACGCACACACGCACACACACACACACGCACGCACACACGCGCACACACGCACACACACACACACACACACACACACACGCGCACACACACACACACACGCGCACAGGCGCACACACACACACACACACACACAGGCGCACACATGAACACAACACCTCCCTATGAATGTTAAGCTGCTGACCTGTGGAACCCCTTCTGCAGACGTTTCATTAAAAGATGTTTTTTATGTCCGTCTTCAGCCGCCAAGTTCCCTTATCACATGCGTAGTCTACCTCTCTCAGTTGAATTCTCATCAATACATGAAAAAGTAAATCATTTCAACTCTAAATTAAGATCAGCTCTCGACATAGTGGCACCTGTGAAAACTAAAAAGAAATCACAGGCTAAAGTAACGCCTTGGAAAAATGAGCGAATACGTCTGCTCAAGAGGGAGTGCCGTAGAGCCGAGCTCAAGAGGGAGTGCCGTAGAGCCGAGCTCAAGAGGGAGTGCCGTAGAGCCGAGCTCAAGAGGGAGTGCCGTAGAGCCGAGCTCAAGAGGGAGTGCCGTAGAGCCGAGCTCAAGAGGGAGTGCCGTAGAGCCGAGCTCAAGAGGGAGTGCCGTAGAGCCGAGCTCAAGAGGGAGTGCCGTAGAGCCGAGCTCAAGAGGGAGTGCCGTAGAGCCGAGCTCAAGAGGGAGTGCCGTAGAGCCGAGCTCAAGAGGGAGTGCCGTAGAGCCGAGCTCAAGAGGGAGTGCCGTAGAGCCGAGCTCAAGAGGGAGTGCCGTAGAGCCGAGCGAATGTGGAGAAAAAAACAAACTAACAATCCACCGAGAGATCCTTACAAAATCCCTATATGTTTATAACAAAGCGTTACGCTGTGAGAGGCAGGCATACTTCTCTAAGATTATCAGTGAAAGCGGGAACAACCCTAGAATCTTATTTTCTACCATCGATCGCCTTTTAAATCCTTCCCAGTTTTGTGAACAAATATGCCCTGCCTCACAGTCAAAATGTGAGGAGTTTGCATCATTTTTTGATAATAAGATCGTTAATATCCAAGCTGGTATTATGAATAATGTTGAAAATCAAAAAAATCTGATTGTTAGTGGTTCTCTGGGAAATCTAAATTCTTTTAGTAAAATTAGTGAAGGGGAACTCCGTAAAATTATTTTGCAGTTGAAGTCATCCACTTGCTCCCTGGATGCAATTCCCACTACGTTCTTTAAGGAGGTTTTAGATAGTTTGATTGATGATGTACTGGATATTGTGAATTGCTCCCTAGAAACAGGCATCTTTCCAGGTGCACTCAAAACAGCTCTAGTGAAGCCCTTACTCAAGAAGCATAATCTTGATTCTTCTATTTTTAGCAATTTTAGGCCTATTTCCAACCTGCCTTTTCTGAGTAAGATATTGGAAAAGGCAGTCTTTAAACAGTTGGATGCGTTCTTACAGGACAACAAGATTCATGAAAAATTTCAGTCCAGTTTTAGAAGGGGACACAGTACTGAAACAGCGCTTGTAAAAGTAATCAATGATCTTAGAGTGAGCTCCGATAATAAAAATGTTTCTATTCTTGTACTTCTTGATCTGACTGCTGCCTTTGATACAGTCGATCATGGGATACTACCGTTTTGAAAATTGTATTGGTCTCTCAGGCACAGCCCTGAACTGGTTTAATACTTACCTTACTGGCAGAAGATATTTTGTTAGTCTCGGTGACCATGTTTCAGACAAACATGAAATTTTGGAGTGAATTTTCAGTGTTATGCTGATGACACTCAGTTATGTTTATCTGTAGCGCCAGATGATACTGATGCCCTAAATACCTTGATAAATTGCCTATCCAGCATTACACAGTGGATGAGTAAAAATTTCCTCAAACTAAATGAAGATAAAACAGAACTTCTTATAATTGGTACAAATGCACAAAGAGAAAAGATATTAAGCAAATTTGGAAGTCTGGCTCTACAGAATAAGCCTGAAGTAAAAAACCTGGGTGTTATTCTTGACTCTGAGTTGGATTTTAAATCACATATCAACAATGTTACAAAGATTGCCTTTTTTAATTTAAGAAATATTGCAAGAGTTAGACCAAAAAGGTGACCCATGCCTTTGTATTCTCTCACCTAGATTATTGCAATGCACTCTTTACTGGATTACCTAAAAAAACTATTGATAGGCTGCAACTTGTACAAAATGCAGCAGCCACAAAAACCAGGAAAAGAGAACACATTACACCAGTTCTAGCCTCATTGCACTGGCTTCCTGTAACATTGAGGATTGATTTTAAAATTATTTTACTTGTTTATAAGGCCCTAAATGGTTTAGCACCTTCATACCTCTGTGAATGCTTATCTAAGTATGTTCCAAACCGTTTCCTTAGATCGTCTAGTGCTGGCTTGCTCAATGCCCCAAAAATGAATTACAAAAATTATGGTGAAGCAGCTTTCTGTTCTTATGCACCAAAGGTTTGGAACAAACTCCCATTAGAAATAAGACAAGCAGCCTCTGTTGATAGTTTTAAGAAACAGCTCAAAACCCATTTTTGTGATCCTGCTTTGAATTAATTCAACCTTTTATTTTTTTAACACCATTTTTATTATGTTATATTTGTTTTATATTTCTTATACTTGTTTTATGCTTTTTATATCTTAGGATTGTTTTTATCATTATCAATTTATTTTATTACTATTATTATTTTCTTTATCTTTATAAATTTTATTTTTACTATTATTATTATTATTATTTTTAATTTATTTAATTTCTACTATTATCATTATCAATTTTTATTATCTTATTTTTTTAAATCTTATCTTAATACCTGTGTCATTTATTTCTATTGTTGCTCTTGTAAAGCACTTTGAGCTGCATTTTATGATATGAAAGGTGCTATATAAATAAAGTTTATTATTATTATTATTATTATTATTATTATTATTATTATTATTAATAAAGTGCCTCTTTTCCCGTGTCCCTGCAGCTGAGGGTCGTGACCCCTGATCTGTCCCTCTCCCCTGAAGACTTGGCGGATGTCTACGACCTTTTCAAGGTGAGAGGTGATAGTCCATACTCAACCACCTCCTGGATTTAGTGGGTTCAGGCTGGGGGCGTTGGGTGTGGGTTCAGTCTGGGGGTGTTGGGTGTGGGTTCAGGCTGGGGGTGTTGGGTGTGGGTTCAGGCTGGGGGTGTTGGGTGTGGGTTCAGGCTGGGGGCGTTGGGTGTGGGTTCAGGCTGGGGGTGTTGGGTGTGGGTTCAGGCTGGGGGCGTTGGGTGTGGGTTCAGGCTGGGGGTGTTGGGTGTGGGTTCAGGCTGGGGGTGTTGGGTGTGGGTTCAGGCTGGGGGCGTTGGGTGTGGGTTCAGGCTGGGGGCGTTGGGTGTGGGTTCAGGCTGGGGGTGTTGGGTGTGGGTTCAGGCTGGGGGTGTTGGGTGTGGGTTCAGGCTGGGGGCGTTGGGTGTGGGTTCAG
>JAINUF010000029.1:951749-984249 GCA_029718625.1 Synaphobranchus kaupii
GGGTACATCTGTTGGATAAACTCATTAGGCCCTTTAGAAACCTACAGCTGGCACTAAAGCACTTTCAGCATCTCCATCCAGGACCACAGGGAGCTCTTAGCATAAATTGATTCTGGAATCACATCGTTGGTCATCAAGAGAGGTTCCTGGCAGCAGGAACCTGTGATTGCCCTGAGACCCTGTTTCTGCTACAGTTTAGTTTCATCCAGCTGTTTTATTGGCCTGGCAGAAATGTGTTTCATTTCAAAAGCATTTACGCCGTAATGAGTTTTACAAACAATGGATCTGTTCTGAAATAAGGCAGACGAGATTAAAAAGTTTGAGAACTTTTTCACTTTTTCATTCTCTGTTCTTGCTTTCTTAGTCTCTGAAAATGACACAAACTGTAACGGGAAATGGAGCCTGATTTTGTCACAGAATAGCTGTGGTTCAGTGTAGCAATCATCTCTACTTATTTCCTCTTGTAAGTTCCAGTTGGTAGCAGGGGTTTCTAGATCTATATTAGTTTATAAATATTCATAAGGCATGCCTGAGGAATCCATTGCCACTCATATTGTTTGTGGCCACTCCCCTTATTAAATATTCATACGATTAATTAAAAGGTTGTAAGGTTTCAGATTCAAAGGTAGAGAGAGAGAATTTAAGATCATACAAATCTGGTTAATGTAGGTAATCATTGGTGAAGCATGGTTTGGCCCTCACCTTGAGCTCAGCTGTTTCTATGTAAACTGTCTCCTTTAGATACGTTGTACTGTGGGGAGCTGAACGAGAAGATCCGCCTGCTCTATCAGCTGCACATCCCACCAGGTGAGACCCACCTGACCTCCCATAATGCACCTCTGCTGAGGTTTAACTTGTATCCACTGATAGATATTAAATGTGTGTTTGGATGTTGTGCAGCTTTCACTGAGAACGAAGATGACCCCTCCCCTCTGAAGACCCCTTTGCTGTCCACCACCCGGCCGCTCTACATGGAGTATCCTAACGGTAATAAATACACACACACCCAGCCGCTCTACATGGAGTGTCCTAACAGTGATAAATACACACACACCCGCCCCTCTACATGGAGTATCCTAACGGTAATAAATACACACACCCGCCGCTCTACGTGGAGTATCCTAACGGTAATAAATACACACACCCGCCGCTCTACATGGAGTATCCTAACGGTAATAAATACACACACCCGCCGCTCTACATGGAGTGTCCTAACGGTAATAAATACACACACCCGCCCCTCTACATGGAGTGTCCTAACGGTAATAAATACACACACCTGCCGCTCTACATGGAGTATCCTAACGGTAATAAATACACACACCCGCCCCTCTACATGGAGTATCCTAACGGTGATACATACACACACCCGCCGCTATACATGGAGTATCCTTACGGTAATAAATACAAACACACCCGCCTTTCTACATGGAGTATCCTAACGGTAATAAATACACACACCCGCCGCTCTACATGGAGTATCCTAACAGTAATGAATACACACAAACACCCGCCGTTCTACATGGAGTGTCCTAACGGTGATAAATACACACCCGCCGCTCTACATGGAGTATCCTAACAGTGATAAATACACACAAACACCCGCCGCTCTACATGGAGTGTCCTAACGGTGATACATACACACACCCGCCGCTCTACATGGAGTGTTCTAACAGTAATAAATACACACCCGTCCGCTCTACATGGAGTATCCTAACGGTAATAAATACACACACCCGCCGCTCTACATGGAGTGTCCTAACGGTGATACATACACACACCCGCCGCTCTACATGGAGTGTCCTAACGGTGATACATACACACACCCGCCGCTCTACATGGAGTGTTCTAACAGTAATAAATACACACCCGTCCGCTCTACATGGAGTATCCTAACGGTAATAAATACACACACCCGCCGCTCTACATGGAGTGTCCTAACAGTGAGACATACAGTACAGTGACCAGGCCGGCCTAGCTGACAGACAGGAGCGACAGAGCGAGTGCATTCAGTTGTCACATGCCATGCTTTGTCTTATTTTACTTTATCTGATTGGTTGGTTGACCTAACCCTAACCCTAACCCACACACACGTTTGATTGAGAGAATGTGGCAGTCCCACCCATTACATTATTCAAGATGTCTCACTCTTTACATTAGTCTCACTCGCATTGAAATCGCATCATGATGAATACAAACACAAACCTGAAGATCTGAACAAATGCACTGAATATAATACATATACACATATAATAAGTAAATATACACATGTCCTTTTATCTCTTCATATTGGAGACTCGTAAGTAGGGGCTCTTCTCTATCCCTATATTCTATATCTATAGGTGGATGTAGGGTTATAATGTAGGGTTTGGTTGTGAGGACTGACTTATGCATAATATCTTTTTTGTGAAGGAGGGACGAAGGACTACCAGGAACAACTCAAGCAGATGCTGAAGGATCTGGCCAATGAGAAGGAAGAGAATGTGGAGAAACCCTTGCCCATGATGACCCAGGTGATCCATCGCCCTTGATATTCACCCATATTCATATGCATCACGTCTCTTTTCATCCCTCTGTTGGGTTAACTCATCGCTCTGTTGGGTTAACTCATCCCCCTGTTGGGTTAACTGATTCCTCTGTTGGGTTAATCATTCCTCTGTTGGGTTAACTCATCCCTCTTGCTTTGTTTCATTTGTAGAGGGAGTTCATCCAGTTCTGCAAGACCCTGTACAGTATGTTCCATGAAGACCCGGAGGAGAATGAGTTGTTCCAGGCCATTGCCACCGTTACCAGCCTGGTTCTGCAGATCGGGGAGGTGGAGCACAGAAGCCGCTGCTCCAGCGAGGAGGAGGGAGGAGCCGTGGCCCCAGAGGAGCCTCCCCTGTCCGGGATTTCGGGACAGAGGAGCGAGTGGACGGTCAGCTTCGCCCAGATCTTGGCCTCCCTCCTCACCGAGCAATCTCTCGTCAACTTCTTTGAAAAGCCCACGGACCTCAGGATCAAGATCGCCTTAGCCCGGGAGAGGCAGTACCACGAGCGGGTCGGACTGCTGGAGATGCAGCACGGCCCGGGCTGAGCTCTACAGAACCGTGCAGCAGGTCTGATTATGTCCTAATGACTCTGAAGAGGACGTGTGTTTGTGCACACAGACTACAGCAAGGGGAGGGCTAATGGGGAAAGAGGAGGGCTAATGGGGCAAGGGGAGGGCTAATGGGGCAAGGGGAGGGCTAATGGGGAAAGAGGAGGGCTAATGGGGAAAGAGGAGGGGCTTGTCTCTTTGGATCTGGGATCTATCTAGGATCTGCCCTAGTAGAATAAGGTTATTCTCATTTGTGACCCAAAGAGCCAGAGCTGCACGTTTACTGTGTCTTTGAAACACGGGCCTCTGTTTGCTGTACCTCAACCATTGGATGCACTGCATACATACCACAGAGCAAGTGGGGTGTGTGTTTTTGTTTTTATAAGATTTTATTTTAAAGGAAATGCCTTAAAAATAATCCTTGTTTTTTTCAGATTGGTACACTGTATTACAGAGGAATGAAGTTAAAGCCTTTCTTTCTCACACACACATACACATACACACACACACACACACACACACACACACACACACACACACACACACACACATGTGCACACGCGCGCACACACACACACACACACACACACACACACACACACACACACACACACACACACACACACACACACACACACACACACACACACACACACACACACACATCACGGATGGAGGAAGTGAGAGGAGGGCATTGTGGTACTGAATGGAGAGCTGGGTGATGTTGCTGGTTCAAATCCTAGTGCCCCATGTAATCCGTTCACAGCCAAAGGAAATGGCCTCTCATCCCTGTACCAATTAGAGACTTTGTTCGGGCCATCTAGGAGAATTCACTCAATGTAATGGAACATGGAAATGCATCTGTTAATGCTTAGCATGTATTTAAAGGGAAAGTTCATGTTATGGCTTTTTTAAAATATTATCTCAGGTTTACTGTATGATTCTGATTGGCCCAGATACTTTTTGGTGCAGTGAAGGATATTTAGAGGTGTTTTACAGTGGCTGGCAACATGCAGGGTTTTGTGGTCTAAGGCCAGAAAATAGACTTACGGTTCCTCCCAAGCAGCTTGTACAGCAACATTAAACTTACAGAGGTTGTGTGTGTATTTTACCCAGTTATTATTTTAAAAAAGACATTTAATGTTATTTTTGGTTGAAAATTTCCTAGGAATCCTATGAGACTGCTGCATTTGAGGTAAGGAAATAAAGTGCTGGTGTGTTAAAATATATATATTTATAATAGTGAATAAACACTATAAAATGTATCTGCTCATATATACAGTCTCTCATAATATAACATAGCTGTACAAACTGCACTGGTTACTTTAAGGGTATTTCCTTGCTTTAGACCCCTGAATAACCCTATACCACTATACCAGCCATCATTAAACCAACTGGTTTTCAGAAACTTTTAAAAATATCTAAAGAGTCCTTTATTACACACAAAAAACTATTTTCCGATCAACAAAATACAGAAAGTGAACGATCTCTTTAATGATTAAATTTTTGTGCAGTTAGATGTATGTACACGTCTCCTCGTATGTCTGTACTCAAAAACTATTCTTTTGTCCGTTCCGTGAACAAGTGCTAACTTTTCAGCATGTCAGAGTGGAGCATGCTTTAATGATAGGAATGACAGGATGTGAGAATGGCTTAATATCTTTTATATAGAGGTAACACCCCCCCCCCCCCCCCCCCTTAATCAAACAGGAAGCTTGGGGGTTGTGGGGTGACCTTACATTCTCTACATTCTGCATCAATATGAAATCCTGGGGGAATATCGAATGCGTTGTGAGCTGTGACCGGAATCAAGTCATTTACATTACGTAAAAAATTGTAGGTTTTTACATCAGAATGAAATGAAAAGGTTTACAAATGTATTGTTTTTGTTTTCTGAGAACTTTTTTTCTGATTTGCACAAACTGCCTGCTTGGAAAATCACATTTTTGTTTCTTAGTTCAATACAAGTGATCTGATTTTATGAATATTTTTGTTTTTACTTGAACTTTGAATGAAAGAACAGTAGGGGGCATTGCCATCTGGTCAGACTACCAAAACCCAGCCAATGGATTAAACTAACTGCTCATGCAGCCATTGTAATGTTGCAGCCATGCAGCGTGTGCCTTTGCTGGGTACAAACTGCTGTTTGAACAGTGTTATTAAACCCTGCAATTCTTCTATTTACAGTCCCAATGGCAGTGCCAGCCTTGTGAACCCCAAAGTGGGTGGAGCTAGCTGAGGTCATCAGAGACTTGCAAATTACGACAAATCAGTGTTTTACAATAGAGGAATAAGGTCTGTGATTGACAACATGTTATGGTAGCTCTGGCCATCATGAGGTTCAAAAAGCAGCCCGTTGCCTGGTGGTGATCAAACCCCAGTGAAACGTGTGTGGTCTTGTGCTGTGACCACGTTAAGACCAACTCACGACCCGGCCAAGCCCAGTGAAATGTGTGTGGTCTTGTGCTGTGACCATGTTATACCAAGTCACCAGCCAAACCCAGCCAAAGAATCCCATATCACATGACTGTTCAATGTATTAAAAAGTGCCACAGCACCCAATCAGGAGCCAAAGAATCTTATATCACATGACTCTGTTCACTGTATAAAGTGGCAGAGCACCCACAGCCCCGCCCGCAGCCCCGCCCACACCCTGTCAGAATGTGAGTCCAGAATGAAGATTACAATATTTTTAAATGTTTTAAACTTTTGATTCTTTTTTTCTACAAAGTTTTTTTTCATTACATGATTCACAACATAAAAAATAAAAAAAACTTTGGCTTCCACAAATGTGTAATTTTTTAAATGGGGGCTGTAATCATTTGGGTGCATCATTTTCAGGGTGTTCTATAAATGGGAGGTATCAGTTGGTGATTTTGGGGAGTCCATAGCTACACTACAGACTAGCCTCTGTGACATACAGAGCAAAGGGGTGATACCCAGCAGGCCTGTGGTAAATGTGCACTTTTGAAATATGTAAATTCTTACCAGTACGGTGCCATGTTCAATCTCATTCCTATATGCTTTAATTCATATAATAATATGCTTTTGGAAGCCACCAATAGTGGCATGGTAGCAAGATGCATTGTGGGTGTGTGTACCTAATCTACCTATATAATAATGTAGAATTTCACAAAGCCTCAATTCTTAAGACATTTTTTATAATGACAGAAATGAGTTGGCTGAGGAGGTTACTGTACATACAGACGGCTCCTCAAAGGCACTATGTGTCCTGCTTGATGAGCACTGCATACATAGTTTATAGTTTATGCTGCCAAGCAAGCCACCTCGTGAATTGCTTCCAGGAATTTTAAAAAGCTGTTCAAGTCACTGTAGATAAGTTTATGCTAAATACCTGGGAAATTATTGCTACTCCAGCTGGTAGCTACATTAGTGAACATTATTTTGCATGGTTGTACATTGAGGATGAATCTACAATTCTAGTGCAAAGAGTATATGAAATATGAGGATGAGAATTCTGGCATGGAATTTAAAAAAAATCTCTTGTGAAAGGTCAAACACAACACTGGTTAAGAAAAGGGCTAAAAATGTCCAGCAGTGTCAGACCAATGAGACAGTTTAATCGTTTGGGACTTGTAGACCAGAGTATTAAGGCTGAAGCTCACTGGGTTTTCTTGATGACCCCGAGGGCTATGGTCTTCAGGCCAGTGAGCGCTTCCTTGCAGGCTTTGGGGATGAATTCTGGGGGCAGAAGGAACCCGTACCTCCCCCTGTCCTGGAGCTCAAAGGTAAAGGAGTATTTGATACCCAGGTTGTAGGCCCAGTCATCGGAACCACCAGGGGCCAGATCTGGACAGACGTGGGGAGAGAGAGGGTTAGAGTTAGTGCAGTAAAAATAGCATGACTGTTACTTAAGTTAGCCTACTGCTGCTATAAAATGTGTAATAAAATGAGGTGCAAAAAGTAGCTTTAAATCTCTAGATTACAACAATGTCCCATTGTTACAACAGGTAGTGGGGTTTAAAGAGACCCTATGATTCAGGGATGCAGATGCTTCCATGGCCGGCACCATCCCCACACCTGGTACTAGGAGACGCATCACTGTTTGTGCTCTTGTGGCGGTTAGGGTTAGGGTTAGGGTTAGGGTAATGCATACATACATATGGTCTTAGGGTTAGGGTTAGGGTAATGCATACATACATATGGTCTTGGCTCCAGCTCCATATCTGTAATTGTTTCTGTAATATCTTCGGATGTTCTGAGCTGCCTCTTGAGCCAGCTCATTCTGAAAGAAAAATAAAAAAGAATGTGGTTTACTGTAGCCCAACCGGTAAATATATTTATGTAATTGCACAGTTGCAAAGCTCAGGACAGAGTGTGCTTACAGAGGAAAAATAAAAAAACAGAAACAACCGAAAGCCCAACAACAGACTAAAATAAAGGCTTTAATAAATATCTCCAGCTTTGGCGCCATCTTCTGGCTGAACAAACCAATCACACGTCTTTCAAATTGGTAAACTTCAGTTGCAGTCATTTTGCAGGTGCAGTCAATGCAGCCTAGTTACAGGAGGTGGGTTTCTTAGCTCGTTGGCACTGCACTGCTACACAGGATCAATAATTTATGTTGGTTTTGCTATATTACAAATGCTGACTGGCATCCTTAAAGTGCCTGCTTGTTTACCATTTCAATTACACAACTACTATGTGGCTGTTGCAGTCCCTATGTTGGTTAACTAACCGTTTGAAACAATAACAGAAAATACCCTGTAGCTCATTCAAGTATGACAAAATAGTCTATGGATTGTGTAAAACTAAGAATTTAGCCCATTTTCAGATGGTGATGTAAACTAAAAGCGACAACCGAAATCAAACATAATAGATTAACTACAAAAGTCAACATCAATGAGCGTCGCGAACAAGTCCACAGAACAAGTTCTGTCGGAGAACCTCTCGCTGTAGCTGACCATGGTTGGCTAGCAATCACGCGTCACATACTCAACCAATCACATGCACACACCTCTAATGGAGCGCCCTTTTTAAACCAATCACATGCACACACCTCTAATGGAGCGCCCTTTTTAAACCAATCACATGCACACACCTCTAATGGAGCGCCCTTTTTAAACCAATCACATGCACACACCTCTAATGGAGCGCCCTTTTTAAACCAATCACATGCACACACCTCTAATGGAGCGCCCTTTTTAAACCAATCACATGCACACACCTCTAATGGAGTGCCCTTTTTAAACCAATCACATGCACACACCTCTAATTGAGCGCCCTTTTTAAACCAATCACATGCACACACCTCTAATGGCGCGCCCTTTTTAAACCAATCACATGCACACACCTCTAATGGAGCGCCCTTTTTAAACCAATCACATGCACACACCTCTAATGGAGCGCCCTTTTTAAACCAATCACATGCACACACCTCTAATGGCGCGCCCTTTTTAAGCCAAGAATTACTTCTCTCTGTACTGCTTGAATGCTGATGCGCTGCTCTTTGTTGCTTACGGCTTGTGTGAAAAGAAATTTGCTGTCACTTTGCCTCGCCCTGCTGCTGCTAGCCATGCCTAGACTAACCTAGGCTTGCCCTGCTGCTGCTAGCCATGCCTAGACTAACCTAGGCTTACCCTGCTGCTGCTAGCCATGCCTAGAGTAACCTAGGCTTACCCTGCTGCTGCTAGCCATGCCTAGACTAACCTAGGCTTGCCCTGCTGCTGCTAGCCATACCTAGACTAACCTAGGCTTGCCCTGCTGCTGCTAGCCATACCTAGACTAACCTAGGCTTACCCTGCTCCTGCTAGCCATGCCTAGACTAATCTAGGCTTACCCTGCTGCTGCTAGCCATGCCTAGACTAACCTAGGCTTGCCCTGCTGCTGCTAGCCATACCTAGACTAACCTAGGCTTGCCCTGCTGCTGCTAGCCATGCCTAGACTAACCTAGGCTTACCCTGCTGCTGCTAGCCATGCCTAGACTAACCTAGGCTTGCCCTGCTGCTGCTAGCCATGCCTAGACTAACCTAGGCTTACCCTGCTGCTGCTAGCCATGCCGAGACTAACCTAGGCTTACCCTGCTGCTGCTAGCCATGCCTAGACTAACCTAGGCTTACCCTGCTGCTGCTAGCCATGCCGAGACTAACCTAGGCTTACCCTGCTGCTGCTAGCCATGCCTAGAGTAACCTAGGCTTACCCTGCTGCTGCTAGCCATGCCTAGACTAACCTAGGCTTACCCTGCTGCTGCTAGCCATGCCTAGACTAACCTAGGCTTACCCTGCTGCTGCTAGCCATGCCTAGACTAACCTAGGCTTACCCTGCTGCTGCTAGCCATGCCTAGACTAACCTAGGCTTACCCTGCTGCTGCTAGCCATGCCTAGACTAACCTAGGCTTACCCTGCTGCTGCTAGCCATGCCTAGACTAACCTAGGCTCGTCCTGCTTAAAATGTTTTGCACGGTTGTTTTTTGCGCGGATATTCTAGCTTGTGTGCGGTTGCAAGCTCTGCTGCATGACTGGTGGAGTTAAGGTGGAGTTAAGGTGGAGGTCTTCTTGGAGTTTACTAGAAGGGGGTTCCTATGTCATGTAAAGCTAAGTTGACGCCAAATTCAAAATTGGATCAGTGGTTACTGGTTTTGGAGCAGTGGTTACTGGTTTTGGCGCAGTGGTTACTGGTTTTGGATCAGTGGCTACTGGTTTTGGAGCAGTGGTTACTGGTTTTGGATCAGTGGTGACTGGTTTTGGCACAGTGGTGACTGGTTTTGGCGCAGTGGTTACTGGTTTTGGATCAGTGGCTACTGGTTTTGGAGCAGTGGTTACTGGTTTTGGATCAGTGGTTACTGGTTTTGAATCAGTGGTTACTGGTTTTGGATCAGTGGTGACTGGTTTTGGCGCAGTGGTTACTGGTTTTGGATCAGTAGTTACTGGTTTTGGATCAGTGGTTACTGGTTTTGGATCAGTGGTTACTGGTTTTGGATCAGTGGTTACTGGTTTTGGAGCAGTGGTGATTGGTTTTGGAGCAGTGGTTACTGGTTTTGGAGCAGTGGTTACTGGTTTTGGATCAGTGGTTACTGGTTTTGGAGCAGTGGTTACTGGTTTTGGAGCAGTGGTTACTGGTTTTGGCGCAGTGGTTACTGGTTTTGGAGCAGTGGTGACTGGTTTTGGCGCAGTGGTTACTGGTTTTGGATCAGTGGTTACTGGTTTTGGCGCAGTGGTTACTGGTTTTGGATCAGTGGCTACTGGTTTTGGAGCAGTGGTTACTGGTTTTGGATCAGTGGCTACTGGTTTTGGAGCAGTGGTTACTGGTTTTGGATCAGTGGTGACTGGTTTTGGCACAGTGGTGACTGGTTTTGGCGCAGTGGTTACTGGTTTTGGAGCAGTGGTTACTGGTTTTGGATCAGTGGTTACTGGTTTTGGATCAGTGGTTACTGGTTTTGGATCAGTGGTTACTGGTTTTGGAGCAGTGGTGATTGGTTTTGGAGCAGTGGTTACTGGTTTTGGAGCAGTGGTTACTGGTTTTGGATCAGTGGTTACTGGTTTTGGAGCAGTGGTTACTGGTTTTGGAGCAGTGGTTACTGGTTTTGGCGCAGTGGTTACTGGTTTTGGAGCAGTGGTGACTGGTTTTGGCGCAGTGGTTACTGGTTTTGGATCAGTGGTTACTGGTTTTGGCGCAGTGGTTACTGGTTTTGGATCAGTGGCTACTGGTTTTGGAGCAGTGGTTACTGGTTTTGGATCAGTGGCTACTGGTTTTGGAGCAGTGGTTACTGGTTTTGGATCAGTGGTGACTGGTTTTGGCACAGTGGTGACTGGTTTTGGCGCAGTGGTTACTGGTTTTGGATCAGTGGCTACTGGTTTTGGAGCAGCGGTTACTGGTTTTGGATCAGTGGTTACTGGTTTTGGATCAGTAGTTACTGGTTTTGGATCAGTGGTGACTGGTTTTGGCGCAGTGGTTACTGGTTTTGGATCAGTAGTTACTGGTTTTGGAGCAGTGGCTACTGGTTTTGGATCAGTGGTTACTGGTTTTGGATCAGTGGTTACTGGTTTTGGATCAGTGGTTACTGGTTTTGGATCAGTGGCTACTGGTTTTGGAGCAGTGGTGACTGGTTTTGGAGCAGTGGTTACTGGTTTTGGATCAGTGGTTACTGGTTTTGGATCAGTGGTTACTGGTTTTGGATCAGTGGTGACTGGTTTTGGCGCAGTGGTTACTGGTTTTGGAGCAGTGGTTACTGGTTTTGGAGCAGTGGCTACTGGTTTTGGAGCAGTGGTTACTGGTTTTGGAGCAGTGGTTACTGGTTTTGGAGCAGTGGCTACTGGTTTTGGAGCAGTGGCTACTGGTTTTGGAGCAGTGGTTACTGGTTTTGGAGCAGTGGTTACTGGTTTTGGATCAGTGGTGACTGGTTTTGGCGCAGTGGTTACTGGTTTTGGCGCAGTGGTTACTGGTTTTGGAGCAGTAGTTACTGGTTTTGGAGCAGTGGTTACTGGTTTTGGCGCAGTGGTTACTGGTTTTGGAGCAGTGGTTACTGGTTTTGGAGCAGTGGTTACTGGTTTTGGCGCAGTGGTTACTGGTTTTGGAGCAGTGGTGACTGGTTTTGGCGCAGTGGTTACTGGTTTTGGATCAGTGGTTACTGGTTTTGGAGCAGTAGTTACTGGTTTTGGAGCAGTGGCTACTGGTTTTGGAGCAGTGGTTACTGGTTTTGGATCAGTGGCTACTGGTTTTGGAGCAGTGGTTACTGGTTTTGGATCAGTGGTGACTGGTTTTGGCACAGTGGTGACTGGTTTTGGCGCAGTGGTTACTGGTTTTGGCGCAGTGGTTACTGGTTTTGGATCAGTGGCTACTGGTTTTGGAGCAGTGGTTACTGGTTTTGGATCAGTGGTTACTGGTTTTGAATCAGTGGTTACTGGTTTTGGATCAGTGGTGACTGGTTTTGGCGCAGTGGTTACTGGTTTTGGATCAGTAGTTACTGGTTTTGGAGCAGTGGCTACTGGTTTTGGATCAGTGGTTACTGGTTTTGGATCAGTGGTTACTGGTTTTGGATCAGTGGTTACTGGTTTTGGATCAGTGGCTACTGGTTTTGGAGCAGTGGTGACTGGTTTTGGAGCAGTGGTTACTGGTTTTGGATCAGTGGTTACTGGTTTTGGATCAGTGGTTACTGGTTTTGGATCAGTGGTGACTGGTTTTGGCGCAGTGGTTACTGGTTTTGGAGCAGTGGTTACTGGTTTTGGAGCAGTGGTTACTGGTTTTGGAGCAGTGGTTACTGGTTTTGGAGCAGTGGCTACTGGTTTTGGAGCAGTGGCTACTGGTTTTGGAGCAGTGGTTACTGGTTTTGGAGCAGTGGTTACTGGTTTTGGATCAGTGGTGACTGGTTTTGGCACAGTGGTTACTGGTTTTGGCGCAGTGGTTACTGGTTTTGGAGCAGTAGTTACTGGTTTTGGAGCAGTGGCTACTGGTTTTGGATCAGTGGTTACTGGTTTTGGAGCAGTAGTTACTGGTTTTGGAGCAGTGGCTACTGGTTTTGGATCAGTGGTTACTGGTTTTGGCGCAGTGGTTACTGGTTTTGGCTCTGCGGCTCACCAGCTCGTCGTGGTTGCTGGCCTCTTGGTAGGTGCAGGAGAAGGGGAAGAGCAGCATCTGTGAGTAGGAGTGGATGGAGAGGTAGAGCTTCAGCGTTTGCTTATGACTTCGGAGGAAGTTGGCCACGGCCTCTGATTCGGGCTCCGACTCGGGGAACAGGCCGCAGTACGTCTCATCACAAGCCCTGCTGGAGGAACCCTCCGCTGCAGGAAGGGAGGGGCGGGGGTCAGAGGTCAGAGGTGACACACAAATGGTTCTTCATACCAGTTACTGCCACTGTTACTGTAGAACCAGTTTACCTGGTTCAATGGCCATTGTTAGTTTTGTGCACTAGCTACAGTAGCTAAACTGTTGGTGAAGGGAGAAAAATTTAATGCTCGCATTTAATTTTAAGTCAAGGTTAAAGGGTAACAAAGCACTAAAACCATTTATTTTAGATGAGAACTGATATATTTGGTTTTTTCTAAGTGTTACTGATTGATTCTGGTCCAGATCCTGACAATTTACTGTAGTCAGCGCAAAACAGCATAAACCCAAATAATCTGGCTCAATAGTGTCTCTAGTGGTAAGACGTTAGGTACTGCACGTCCAGGCTGTCATTGGCCAGAAACTTCATCCAGCTGACGTATTCCTCCCGGTGACAAAATAGAAATCTTTACAGCTACGCCCTGAAGTTTTGGAGTGGGCTACGACCCAGCTATAAAAGCGAATCTCAGCGGTTGATCTGCGTGCCATGGGTGGGTAGAGGAAATAGGGGAGAGAGAGAGAGAGAGCGATATATATAGCTAGCTTACAGTTTACCTTTTTTGAATATTCTAGTAAGTTATAGTAACCTATTTTTTAAAAACTGAAGCTATTTTAGTTGGCACCCCACACCAAGTCCAGTCATCCCCCATAACCAGCATCACCTTCTCTGGCCAGGACATTCCCCTATCATCAACAGTCACCAACCTGGGTGTAAAAATGGACCCTCAACTGTCATTCGACGCCCATATTAAACAGGTGTGTAAGAACTCATTCTACCACCTCAGGAACATCGCCAAACTCCGTCTCACACTCACTCTGTCAGATGCTGAAATACTCATCCACGCATTGGATGGACTACTGCAATGCACTTCTCATCGGGATCCCTAGCAAGAGCCTCCAGAAGCTCCAATACATTCAGAACAGCGCTGCTAGGATCCTGATGAGAGTGCGAAAATATGACCACATCACACCCATCCTTCAGTCACTTCACTGGCTTCCTGTCTCTGACAGGATTGACTACAAAATCTCCCTGCTTACCCATCAGTGCATCCATGGCAATGCCCCCCCCCCATCTCAAGGAATTGCTCACCCCACAAACCTCCAAACGAAACCTCCGCTCTGGAAATGCTAACCTTCTCCTTCCCCCAAGGACCAAGCTCCACATCATGGGGGATCGGGCCTTCTACTCGGCCGCTCCCCGTCTGTGCAATACCCTCCCTGACCACCTGAGGGCACCACAGACGGTTGAAGCTTTTAAAAAAGGACTCAAAACCTTCCTTTTTAACAGAGCCTTTTCTTTTTAGCTCTACCAGTTTTTCTAGTTGTTTTTATGCTCATGCTTTACACTGTAGCACTTTGAGATTTGCCTCAAATATAAAGTGTATTACAAATAAAATGTATTATTATTCTTATTGCTATATTTTTTTATAGTTAGCTTGATAGTCCCTTGTTTTTTGATAGTTCATTTTCCAGTGTAGCTTAGCAACTAGCTAGCTAGTTTATTTAAAAAAAAAAAAACATATATAGTTTATTAAAAATAAATATATAGTATAAAGCATAGTTTAGCCAGGAGTTATATAATATGCATGCTACACGTTTACCTTTGCAGCGTCCCTACAACAGACATTCTGTCTTGGAGAGAGTTCAGTGTAGTGACCACATGTGCACCTGTTGTAATGGAAACCAACATTGCTGATATCTTGCAGGTAGTGTGATTGCCTACAGTCTGTGTAAAATGAGTAGCCTACATGGCATGGGTAACTATTTGTACAGCGTGTGATTTGTTGTCGCATCATTATAAGCCCAAACGTATGGAAGCATATCCACGCCAAAATTCTAATGAAAATGCAAATCGGCGATTGCATTTCGTTAACATACGATGTGCGCAAAAACCATGACATAATTCAAATTAAAATGCAAAAGGTGCACTTTGCGTTTTCATTTGCAAGTTAATGTACGCACTTTATCTGACAATTTGAAAATGTTAATGCAACTCAATTTCACATTTAATTTTTCTCGCCCTCTACGACACAACCCAGCCATAATTTTAATGACAATGAAAAACCACATTTGCATTAGCAGTTTCTTGTTGCAATCGCATGATCCATGACAAAAAGGAAATGATAATTCAATTCGCCATTTAACATATCGTTTTCATGCTTTTGCAGCACAAGAGTGACATAATTCAAATGCAATGGCATTGTATCCGTTTGCATTATCATTTCCGCGTGGTCACGCAAAAACCCTTCCAAAAATCCGAACTGAACATGCAAACTGTCAAAGCTGCCCATCAAGGCGGGGCCTCAAAAAAGGGGCGTTACAGGGGACTGTTCGGTTCAAACCAATGAACATATAATTCAATGGTTGTCTGTGATTTCGGTTGTCAGGCAGTTACCAGGCTAGATAGTAGTGATGGGCATACCGGCTCTTTTCAGTGAGTCAGATCATTTGGCTCAGCTCACCAACAAGAGCCGGCTCTTTCGGCTCCCAAACGGCTCTTCATTTAGTAGTATTTCCGGTTTTTCAAAATCGGCCAAAGTTAGCGATATTTTGACCTATGATTGGTGTTTGTGCACATCTTTCACTTAAATTGTTCAAAGGAATCTTACTCTACCTTCTAATTACGAAAATAACATTATTTTGCATTTTGTTTGTTATAAAAACTATTTAAATAAATGTAAAAACAGTAAGACGCTATTACACATGTGCATTGAAACTAGGGCATTTTTATGTCTTGAAATAAATTGCACAATAAACACAGTGCGTAGTTTAACATTTCAAAACAAAATAGACACTCATAAAATAGAAAATAATATTGCGTCATAACAAAGGAAAATGAATAAATGCATAAAAAAATAAATGTGCAAAACTGCAGCATCAGAACAATTAAATTGACCAACAATTAAACTGGTTTTTATATTATTATTAATGTTATTTTCTTATAGTGGTTTTATTTATTTTTGGCCTAAAAAAACGAATAAAAGTTCCACCAAGACCATAAGCACTTGTCTTGAGTTAATTTACAAAACAAATCGGCTCTTCAGATATGCGAGTCGGCTCCCAACGTTCACCTAAAAGAGCCGGCTCAAAGAGCCGACTCGTTCGCGAACGACACACCACTACTAGATAGCGACATTTCCTAGTCCTCTGTGTTTGGGGATTATAGGCGAAATGATCGGAATTAAAAAGGAAACAAGGTAGCCTAAAAGTTACGACTAGCCATAGCCAGCCCAATGTTAACTAAATTAATTTCACAATTTAGCCTGCTTTCGTTAATCTGGTGTGGAAACTAGCCGATAGCCTAATGTTACGGGTTTCCGTGGCCAAAACCAGCCGGCTATTCATGGCAGGCTATGCCTGAAAAATGTGCTACCCTTTTCACTGTGGGCATTTCCATCACAATTTCTATTAATTATTGTTTTCTTTTAGATAGCCTTACCCTTAGGCTATGTGCAGAGCAAAGGTAACGTAGTCCACAGAAAGCCTGAGACAGCGATCTGTACGTGACACAGCTTGAGTCTACAGCCTAGCTACCAAAAACGATGGATTTTGTATGGATTTTTGTAAGGCTTGTAAAAACTGAATGACAGCTTCTTTTTTTTATTTGGTGAAAACGACGTTCGAATATAAACTGCCTGGCCAAAAAAAAAGTCGCCGTTGCACCAGTCATGCATAGTGCCCACTGTACAAGCCTCTGGAGGCAGTGTTATGATCTGGGGTTGCATCTGTTATGCAGCAATAAAATGAAGTCAGCTGAGTACCTGAATGTACTGAATGACCAGGTTATCCCATCAATGGGCATATTCCAGTACGAGTCCGACAATGCCAAGATTCATCAGGCTCAAATTGTGACAGAGTGGTTCAGGGAGCATGAGGAATCATTTTCACACATGAATTGGCCACCAGAGTCCTGACCTTAACCCCATTGAAAGTCTTTGGGATGTGCTGGAGAAGACTTTACGGAGTGGTTCGACTCTCCCGTCGTCAATACAAGATCTCGGCCAAAACTTAATGCAACTCTGGACGGAAATAAATGTTGTGATGTTGCATAAGGTTGTCGAAACAATGCCACGATGAATGCGCGCCGTAATCAAAGCTAAAGGTGGTCCAACAAAATATTAGAGTGTGCAACTTTTTTTTTGGCCAGGCAGTGTAGTTCTGTGGTGAAAACACTGGGGAAACGACCCCGGCGGCCACAACCAAAGATTTTAGATATATGACACAACCGATTTTGATCTCCCTACTCACAAAGCCCATCAACCTTGGGGATTTTACCTGTAGCCTCGGCTATTGTAATAATCTATATTTAGCATAGTCATGAAGCAGCATAGCCTACAGATGATTAAATATTTGTTTTTAATTATATTTTAATTTCATTATAACGTTACAGCATATAGGCTATCCTACAACACAATTCACCGTCTTTGGTAAGATACTAGGTAGGCTATTCGCACAGTCTCTGGAGCTTTCCAGATCTCAATGCTGTAAGATGAGGCGGTTAGCCTCTATGACACTGATTTTCCTGATTAGCCTGGTTTACACAAAACATTTTAATTTGTTCAATTTAAATAGGCTCTTGATTATTGAGATAACGTAAAACATTGTCTTTTTAGAGGGTGTGCGAATACAGTGAGTTCCGACAGTAGCCTAGCCTATCCACACAACTGTAAAAAATAAAATAATCCGTCAGTATTGGCACAGTGCCATTATGCTCAGTCTTTTAAGAACATCGGCTACAGAATCATTTTCATTTAAATAGGTCTACCACTCAGACACGATTAGAGACATAAGCACTTATTTTACTGATAGCCTGCTTATTTTATTTTAGTGACATGGAATATAGGCTAAGCAATAGCCCAATGTTGGTTTATCACACAGCCCTGTCTAAGGCAACCCGGTGAACGGAAATCTATTGCCGCTTAGGCTACGCAAGTCCTCCCTGCTATTATGTTAAGTTAGTAGGAACAACGGGCTGGCTAGGATCATCGTAACGTTTAGGCTACCTCGTTGACTTTATAGTTTTTAGCATTTAGCCTATAATCCCCAAACACAGAGAACTAAGAAATGTCGCTATCTAGCCTGGTAACTGCCTGACGACCGAAATCACAGACAACCATTATGTTCAGTGGTTTGAACAGTCCCCTGTAACGCCCCTTTCTTCAAGGCCCCGCCTTGATGGGCAGCTTTGACAGGTTGCATGTTCAGTTCGGATTTTTGGCAGGGTTTTTGCATGACCACACGGAAATGATAATTGCAAACGGATACAATGCCACTGCATTTGAGTTATGTCACTCTTGTGCCGCAAAAGCATGAAAACGATATGTTAAATGGCGAATTGAATTATCATTTCCTTTTTGTCATGGATCATGCGATTGCAACAAGAAACTGCTAATGCAAATGTTGTTTTTCATTTTCATTAAAATTATGGCAGGGTTGTGTCGTAGAGGGCGAGAAAAATTTAATGTGAAATGGATTTGCATTAACATTTTCAAATTGTCAGATAAAGTGCGCACATTAACTTGCAAATGAAAACACAAAGTGCACCTTTTGCATTTTCATTTGAATTATGTCATGGTTTTTGCGCACATCGAATGTAAACGAAATGCAATCGCCGATTTGCATTTTCATTAGAATTTTGGCGCGGATATGCTTCCATACAAACGAGGCTATGCGTGCCGCATTTTCCACCATTGCTTCCCCCTGCTGAGGTCACTCCACTGGCTGCCAGTTGCAGCCAGGATCAGGTTCAAAGTTCTGACCCTGGCCTACACTGCAGCCAATAGGAGAGGCCCCGCCTACCTGCAGGACTTAATCCAGAACTATGTTCTTGCTCGACCACTTCGCTCTTCTACAGCAGGGCGACTGGCACTTCCCCCCCTCCGTGTCAAAGGCTCTCGCTCGTCCCGACTACGGAGTTTTTCCACCTTAGCTCCTCAGTGGTGGAATGAACTTCCCATTCCCCTACGTTCTACTCCAACCCTGCCTGCATTCCGTCGAGGCCTGAAGACACACCTCTTCAGACTCCACCTTGACTGATATTCTAACCTAGGAACATCAGTTCCCTGTGTTTACTAGTTCCCTGTGTTTTTCCTGTCTGTTTGTTATAGTTTATAATTGTATTTAGAATAGAAGTGTAGTATTGCTGATTTACCCACAGCTTACTGTGAACTACAGTCAACGTTCATTACTAGGGATAGCTGCAACATTATGGGAAGGATGTGCTTCGTCTTGTCTGTTCTGTAGTGATCTTGATGATGTCTCTGTATGCACTTATTGTACGTCGCTTTGGATAAAAGCGTCTGCTAAATGAATGTAATGTAATGTAATGCTTCTGCCTCGGCAGCGGCTAGCTACTTGGGGCTCGGCAGCAGCTCGACCTTGTGTGCGTGCGTGCGTGCGTGCGTGAGCGAGCGAGCGAGCGAGAGTGGAACAAAGCAGCTGCCGTGAGTGCTGTCCAGAGCAGAATGGGCTTTTGGCAACTAGTGAAAGAAATCGCTGAGGCGTGGTTTGATACCCAGAGCTCAGCCCCTATATTATTACCTTATGACGCCCAGATTTCTGCAATTTTCAAATATCAAAAGTGGCAGGGTCTAGCTAAACCAGCATGCTTTGTTGCCCTTTAACAAGCTAATGTTAAGTAGCCAGGGCTAAGTTAGTTACTGAGCAAGCTGACTATATGTTTTTCATTAAATACTGAGAAACAACTCACTGCACCAGTTTGCGTCAAAGTTTCTGTTGAGGTCGGTTCCTGGGCAGTAGTTGCCTGGGTGCCAGGAGCGGTTCTTTCTCCACATGCGGTTCTGATTGGTGAGAGAGAAATGTCATAAAAGGGGTAGTTTATTTTCTAGGGTTGTCTTTACAATGGCTGGTGTGGGGGGGGGGGGGCATCAGGCTCCACAGGAAATGATAATACGATTAAAAGTCATTTTTTGAAGAATAATCCGGTAATATTCACATGTACAATATTAGCATAGTATTGCTATACCAGCCATTGCAAAGCTGACAGGTTGTAAATATCTAAAATATCTATCACTGCACACAAAAACTGTATGGCCCAATTGAAATCCATACAATAAAAAAAATTTTTTTTTAAAACCCAGAAAGTGAATTATCCCTGGAATACATCATCAAGACATGAGGCAAAAGATGCCTGAACACAATTTGACAGAGGTTTCTTTTTTTCATCCAAGACTGCCTAAAATGACTTATAAAACATTACGGAGCTGCAGGTTACTGCAGTAGAAATGAGTCTGAATAGGCTGAGTCAGTGAATAATGTCCACACAACATTTCTGCAATGTTAAAAAAACCATGTTTGTCTTTGCGGTTCGTTGAGCTCTTACTGTGGTCCATGTGTACTTATATCCATCAGGATTCATGACTGGAAGCACATAGACGTCCATGCTGTCCAGGATCTCTGTGATGTCAGGAACCTTACTGTAATAGGTAATCGCCTGAAACACAGAACAGGGAGAGGGGACATGTAGCATCAAAATAAACTATAATAATAAACTATCACCACTTCAATTATAAACAATGATTAATTAAAAGATTGAGAAGGTTTATTAAAGTATAAGTGTTTTTTATCAAGTGTATCTTCAATCTGTTTTTAAATGCACTGATTCCCTCATGTTGGATTCCCATAATGCTTCAATCTCTCAGAAAAGGATCAGTTATTGCTAATAATAAAATAATAAAACAATTATCACCAAACATCACCAAGTATTCTGTTTCTGAGGGTAGGGCCATGATACACACATTTGATTGGTTGATTTATATGGCTAATTGGGGCAGGGTTATGGTTGATTGGTCACTTGTAACTCAGCGTTTATGCGGCTGATTGCGGTTGGTTGCTGAGGTGACGGGACTTGTTGTTAGGTCCAATAAGACCATAAGAACATCCTCTGTGCTGGTGTGTGGGGTACAGGCAGAGGGGGAGTGTAGTACTGACGTAGGTGTGTGGGGTTGTGTACAGGTGGAGGACAGGTGGAGTGGAGGGGTGTGATATTGACGTAGGTGTGTGGGGTTGTGTACAGGTGGAGGACAGGTGGAGTAGAGGGGTGTGATATTGACGTAGGTGTGTGGGGTTGTGTACAGGTGAAGGACAGGTGGAGTGGAGGGGTGTGGTACTGATGTTGGTGTACAGGTGATGTACAGGTGGAAGGTATGGGCATGGTACTGACGTAGTGGACAAACCAGATGCAGAACGCTGGGGAAATCCATTCTCTGGCGTGGATCCCGCAGTCTATCCACATGGCTCTCTTCGACTGACTCCTCCCCTTTCCTGAGAGCTGCCAGAATCAGCAGAATATTTCACTCATATATAGTTATGTCCATTATGTCCTCTCATTATGGCAATAATTCTGTCCACTGTGACATACTGAATGTCCTCTCATTACGGCTATATGTCCATTCCTGATAATCCTTTTAAAACATCAGTTTTACCTTAAAAAAATCTCAATTTTATAAATTTATAATCAAGCGAGTCATAGTCAATGGAAATATTGTGATGTTTTTGAGATTACCCATTGTTTATGTATGTATGTATGTACATACGTACGTACGTAGTATGTACTATGTACTTTTTACCTTCAGAACAAAAAGTGGTCTTTTCTCAAATGACGATCCAATCAGAATGACCTCCACCATCTCTGGGTGATCGTGTGTGGTTTTATTGATCCAATGATAGATCTACAGGGAAAGAAAAACACGCACACACACACGCACACACAGGGGCTTACATCCTCCAGAGGATGGTGTCTCTACAGTAAGCAGAGTGGTCTTACATCCTCCAGAGGGTGGTCTCTCTACAGTAAGCAGAGTGGTCTTACATCCTCCAGAGGATTGTCTCTCTACAATAAGCAGAGTGGTCTTACATCCACCAGAGGGTGGTGTCTCTACAGAAAGCGGAGGGTGCTTACATCCTCCAAAGGGTGGTATCTCTCGTAGTACAATACGCTGCTCCGAGGGTCCGTAGAGGTGTTCTGGGTCTGCTTCTCGATCAGCTCTTGCGTATTATGCAAAAGTATTCTGTAACGTACATTTTTTTCATGGGAATTACAGGAATTTCTTTGTAAATCACTCGTCCTTTACCTGGAAGAAATACACTTGCACTATGTACATTCTAAAAATGCATAACAGTCACATTTGGATTCAGCTTCTGTGAAAGAAACGGCATGCTTTTTTTTTTTTTGTGAAAATGTGGATTTGATTTTCAAGTCGGATAATATTTAGTTGATAATAACCTCTATTCCAGTTAATTTCTATTAATAAATTTCAAATATGTGATATCATAATAGCTGGCAGGGGCCCCACCACCACAGGCCACCCCAGAAATTCCTATATTGTAATATTTTTACTGGTTCTATGGAATTACGCACTGGTGTGAGATGTAGTGTTTGCTCAGTAGATCTTTCACGGTGTCCAGGCTGGATGCCGGGACAAACAGATGGACCTCCATGTTGGGCTTAATGTACCCAGGGGCGGCAGGCTGCCACAGCACCGTCTACAACAAGAATACACTGCCATTAACCTTTCACAACGTTTCCGCAATTCCACTATAACGTTGCGTAAATATTACTGCTGGCTGGCCACACCATTCCCATTGAGAGTTTATTGGGGAACCTGGGGGGTATTTTACAAAGTAGGATTACTGAGTTATTGAGTTAGCTGGATAACTATACTGAGTAACACCCGGAACAGCTCTTTTTACTTAAGTCCATGTTCCTGATTTGGGAGGGTTCTGGGTTTTACTCGATACTCCGGGAGTTATCCAGCTAACTCAGTAATCCAGCTTTGTAGAACACTCCCCAGGGTCCTTGTGAATGCATCATGTCCCCAAAATGCCCGTGTGGACACTTTAGATAAATGATGATGCCAGCCTCAGTGTTGCAGCCACATTGTGACATCATCTTACTTTAGCATTCCAGTCTAGCAGTAACATTGTGACATCATCTTACTTTAGCATTCCAGTCTAGCAGTAACATTGTGACATCATCTTACTTTAGCATTCCAGTCTAGCAGTAACATTGTGACATCATCTTACTTTAGCATTCCAGTCTAGCAGTAACATTGTGACATCATCTTACTTTAGCATTCCAGTCTAGCAGTAACATTGTGACATCATCTTACTTTAGCATTCCAGTCTAGCAGTAACATTGTGACATCATCTTACTTTAGCATTCCAGTCTAGCAGTAACATTGTGACATCATCTTACTTTAGCATTCCAGTCTAGCAGTAACATTGTGACATCATCTTACTTTAGCATTCCAGTCTAGCAGTAACATTGTGACATCATCTTACTTTAGCATTCCAGTCTAGCTGTAACATTGTGACATCATCTTACTTTAGCATTCAAATCTAGCAGTAACATTGTGACATCATCTTACTTTAGCATTCCAGTCTAGTAGTAACATTGTGACATCATACATGCCATAGGGGAAGGGATTAACTCTGAGAGAGGGCTCTCCATAAAAATAAATGTTAGTTCTAAACTTGCTTCCTGTCTGGAAAGCAATATATGGGCAGGTGCTCAGTTTGGTGACCGTGGAGAGTGAAATGTGGGTAAATGTGGCCATATTTATTTATTCCTAATGGGAAAATAAAAGTTATTCGATATCTAAATGTGGGTAAAACTATGCCCATATCGAAAATTCATAAAACATGCGCTACATGTTGATGTAATACTGGTCTCTCTTCTGTAGGGGGCGCTTCTGGTCAATGTCTCTCATTTCAGTGCAGATATAAACGCTACAAACCACAAACACAAGCAGCATGTGTGTGCATTACCTCATAATCACACAAACACAAGCAGCATGTGTGTACATTACCTCACAATCACACAAACACAAGCAACATGTGTGTGTGTGTGTGCATTACCTCACAATCACACAAACACAAGCAACATGTGTGTGCATTACCTCACAATCACACAAACACAAGCAACATGTGTGTGCATTACCTCATAATCACACAAACACAAGCAACATGTGTGTGCATTACCTCATAATCACACAAACACAAGCAACATGGGTGTGCATTACCTCACAATCACACACACAAGCAACATGTGTGTGCATTACCTCACAATCACACAAACACAAGCAACATGTGTGTGTGTGCATTACCTCATAATCACACAAACACAAGCAACATGTGTGTGTGTGCATTACCTCACAATCACACAAACACAAGCAACATGTGTGTGCATTACCTCACAATCACACAAACACAAGCAGCATGTGTGTGCATTACCTCATAATCACACAAACACAAGCAACATGTGTGTGTGTGCATTACCTCACAATCACACAAACACAAGCAACATGTGTGTGCATTACCTCACAATCACACAAACACAAGCAACATGTGTGTGCATTACCTCATAATCACACAAACACAAGCAACATGGGTGTGCATTACCTCACAATCACACACACAAGCAACATGTGTGTGCATTACCTCACAATCACACAAACACAAGCAACATGTATGTGCATTACCTCATAATCACACAAACACAAGCAACATGTGTGTGCATTACCTCACAATCACACAAACACAAGCAACATGTGTGTGCATTACCTCATAATCACACAAACACAAGCAACATGTGTGTGCATTACCTCATAATCACACAAACACAAGCAGCATGTGTGTGCATTACCTCACAATCACACAAACACAAGCAACATGTGTGTGCATTACCTCACAATCACACAAACACAAGAAACATGTGTGTGCATTGCCTCATAATCACACAAGCAACATGTGTGTGCAGTACCTCATAATCACACAAACACAAGCAGCATGTGTGTGCATTACCTCACAATCACACAAACACAAGCAACATGTGTGTGCATTACCTCACAATCACACAAACACAAGCAACATGTGTGTGCATTACCTCATAATCACACAAACACAAGCAACATGTGTGTGCATTACCTCACAATCACACAAACACAAGCAACATGTGTGTGCATTACCTCATAATCACACAAACACAAGCAACATGTGTGTGCATTACCTCATAATCACACAAACACAAGCAACATGTGTGTGCATTACCTCATAATCACACAAACACAAGCAACATGTGTGTGCATTACCTCACAATCACACAAACACAAGCAACATGTGTGTGCATTACCTCACAATCACACAAACACAAGCAACATGTGTGTGTATTACCTCATAATCACACAAACACAAGCAACATGTGTGTGCATTACCTCACAATCACACAAACACAAGCAACATGTGTGTGCATTACCTCACAAGCACACAAACACAAGCAACATGTGTGTGCATTGCCTCATAATCACACAAGCAACATGTGTGTGCATTACCTCACAATCACACAAACACAAGCAACATGGGTGTGCATTACCTCACAAGCACACAAACACAAGCAACATGTGTGTGCATTGCCTCATAATCACACAAGCAACATGTGTGTGCAGTACCTCATAATCACACAAACACAAGCAGCATGTGTGTGCATTGCCTCATAATCACACAAGCAGCATGTGTGTGCATTGCCTCATAATCACACAAGCAACACGTGTGTGCATTACCTCATAATCACACAAACACAAGCAGCATGTGTGTGCATTGCCTCATAATCACACAAGCAACATGTGTGTGCATTACCTCACAATCACACAAACACAAGCAACATGTGCGTGCATTACCTCATAATCACACAAACACAAGCAACATGTGTGTGCATTACCTCACAATCACACAAACACAAGCAACATGTGTGTGCATTGCCTCATAATCACACAAGCAACATGTGTGTGCAGTACCTCATAATCACACAAACACAAGCAGCATGTGTGTGCATTGCCTCATAATCACACAAGCAACATGTGTGTGCAGTACCTCATAATCACACAAGCAACATGTGTGTGCATTACCTCATAATCACACAAACACAAGCAGTGTGTGCATCACCTCACAATCACACAAACACAAGCAACATGTGTGTGCATTACCTCACAATCACACAAACACAAGCAACATGTGCGTGCATTACCTCATAATCACACAAACACAAGCAACATGTGCGTGCATTACCTCATAATCACACAAACACAAGCAACATGTGTGCATTACCTCATAATCACACAAACACAAGCAACATGTGCGTGCATTACCTCACAATCACACAAACACAAGCAACATGTGTGTGCATTACCTCATAATCGCTGGACACGTTTCTGACGATGATCACTTCCTCCTCTGTTTTAGCAGTGATGGAGAAAACCTGATCACTACAGGAGATGGGAAAAGTGAGGAAACACAAGTGTAGCCTTTACGGAAGCCTTTTCTCGGAATGCGTGACGTGTATAAATTATCCACCACTCTTCACATCTGCCATGTTGCAGGCACACCCCTACACAAATGCAATTTTACCGTTCCTTTCCATTTATTATAAAGCGCTAATCCATAATGACACTCATTCTTTATAACTAACAAAAGCACCGTTTATTCATGGAAAAATAAGCTAAAAAGCATTAAAGTTAAGCAAGTGAGCATAATATGACGCTGACGCTTGATTGAGCAAGGACGTTCCATTTGCCTCATGCACGTTGCCTCGTTTCTTCTATCCTCATATCTGATCCTTGCATCCTTTCCTCCTGTCCTCCTTTGGGCGGAGCTAAGGAGCGAGGAAAGGACACGAGGAAAGGATGCAAGGAGTTAATATAAGCGATTGGAATGAACCCTTGGCTCTCCCTCTCTCCTCTAACTGCCTCTGGCCTGTGGGACTTCTGGGAAATGTAGTATCTCCTGCACATTATTATTATTTTTCCCAGGACAGATATGGATATGGTTTGGAAGCCATGGTTACTGTAGAGCTTTTATAACACGCAACACATATGCAGAGCTGTAAAATCCAGGTTCAGAAAGTAAAAATCCTCCCCAGTTGCTCAAATCACCTGGATTTGCTAATTAGCGCAATTCTTCAGCCAGGAGGTAGAACTCTAATTAGTGAAATCAGCTGGCTGAGTTCATGGATGGAAGAAACACTCTACCTCTGCAGATATGCTATTAATTCTCACATGAGTATTATGGGTATAATGGCATCGGAAGGTAATAGTATTGATTGGGAGGGGGGTGGGGCTCTCAGTCATCAGGGTCAAAGGTTATCGTGACTGTGACGACACCAAGCTCTGTTACCAAAGTATGTCCACAAACACGAGTGTGATTTTATCTATAGTTTCACTATAACAGGGATCACATTGACACGATCCAATCAGTGGGATATATACGAGACGCCAAAACCACGCCCCTTTTTCCATGTGCAGAAACAGTGCTATGTTTTTTAATGTTGTTTTTTAAAAATATTATTATTAGTCATGCCTGGTCTACACCGTACTTTCTCAAGGTCTACAGTTGCAGTTCCTCTTTCACATAAAATCCCCCCCAAAATCTCTGTGTTTTTAAACAGTTACTTTCCCAGTAAATGTATTTGTCCATGAATTACGTGATTTTGGATGCAGTCATTTTGAGCATTAATAGTGATATCAATATTAACTATGAACACATGTGATGTGGGGATCTGACTGCATCCCTCTTAAAAATGTCTTAAATACTGAGGTTACTATTCAACACTGACTCAAGAACAGAAGCACCAAAGAAAATAATTCCACAAAAAAGCATGATAGAGATTAAGACTTACTGATTTGGTGTGCATTTGTGATTTTCAACCAGAAAACAAATCCAAAAACACATTATCAGGAGGAGTCTCATGTTTCCAGTAACACAGTTGTGTAATAAGTCACTTGTGTGAGGAGCTGCTGTTGTACAGAGCGCTGTATTGATTTTGGTCACAGCTGTTTGTTCTGTGGTTAAAATTTACACAAATGACCAAGAGAAGAAAAATAGTGTGTGTGCTGCGCTGTGACTTTAATGTGTATAACCGTCAAATGTAGAATTATGAAAGAACAAGACATCTTCTTCTATCGCAAGAGTCGGCAACTCCTGGAGAGACACTTTATTACTCGGGAACTTATGGATTAAACGGGTCGACTCTTATTAAATTATTAAATACTGTCGACTCATCTCAGCTGGTATCTTGGGTCTGAATTAGAAAAGGCAGCAGAAACTGTGGCCCCCCAGAGCCAGGATTAGAGACCTGACCCTAACCCCTAACCCCTAACCCCTGACACCTAACCCTAACCCTAACCCTAACCCATCCATCATCTAATCCATTTTATTCCTGGTCAGGGTCATGGGGGGAGCCTATCCCAGCATGCACTGGACGAGAGGCAGGAATACCCCCAAACCACACAGACATGGGGAGAACATGCACATCCCACACAGAACCCGGACCTTCTTACTGCTATCCACTGCACCACCGTGCCACCCAACAAATGTTATTATTATATAGATAAACAATAGAAAACACACAAAAATTGTGAAAGATAACATCATAGTGATTCGTCAGTGACAAGAGTCGCTTCATATCATAGACAATTATGTATGAGTAACACACCAAATAGCAATGCTGGCAAAAACTACAAGGTGAAAAATTATTCAAATTAAATTGAGTTTTAATAGACCCAAAACACAGGAAACAGATAACTCTAGATCAGAAAATTCAATTTTAATTTGAACAATGAAAATATAAAAATGAGTTTAAAAAAAAAAAAATGAAAAGTCAAATTTCAGATTTGAGTGTGAGCATGTGCATATTTGTGCACAGTGATTGTGTGTGTGTGTGTGTGTGTTTTATTTTTGGTGCCCATGTGTGAATCCCTGGCAGGGGTAAAGAGGGAATGGGACTCACACACACACACACACACACACACACACACACACACACACACACACACACACACACACACACACACGCTGTGTTGCAGACTTCCTGTGGCCGGAGCCAGGCTGTGATTGACACAGAAAGATGAGGGTGTGGCTAAGACGAGAGGAGGGAGGGGTTGCCCTGGGCAACGGTGACCTCACACCCTCTTCATGCCACGAGCCATGAGACAGGCGAATACAGTCATCACCATCTTGGGCTTGACCTCCACGAGGTCCTCAGGCAGGGCATACACCCGCGCCCCTATCTTCCTCGCCATGGAGATAGCGTACCTGCCGTGAGACAGAGGAGAGGGGCGCCATGACAACACATTCGGTCACATGACACACTGACACCAGGCAGGCTGTGCTGTATTAAGCTATTAGTTACTAGCAGACCTGTGGCAAATAATTATTTTAAATACTTTACATTGTTTGACACCATTAAAAAATATTTTTTTTATATGAATAAATTCTTTTATTAAATTATTTTTTATTCAGAAAAAATGTTGTTTCATATGATTGTATATTTGACTGCAGTATTAGCAGACTACTGTATTTTATTATGATCATTATGATATGCATGTGAATTGACCAGCAGAGATTAGTGATGACAGCATGGGGTAGAGTGAGGGCAGGGGTCAGGGGTCAGGGGACATACTTTGCGTTGTTGAGCTTCTCCTCGTCCGTCAGGTCGGTGCTCTTCAGCAGGTCATAGCGGATGGATCCAGGTTGGATGGCATCAATAAGATCCAGAACTGGCATGCTGGTACTGATGGCCCCGTCCTGGAAAGGTAAAAGAAGATGACTGTGATGGTCCTCACTAAGACTTGATTTGAGTGCTGCAGTGTTTCTCTGAAGTTCCAGGAAACTGCCACTTTAGCGCCCCCTACCTTAAAGCCAGAAATGGTGCCTTTTTCAGCCTGGGTCAGTGTGCTGTTGACCCATGTGACAATGGTGTCATCTGTCACCTTCTGCCCATCGCCCAGATCCTCCAGGATATTCAGTGTGTACCTGAGGGACAGACAGCATCAGCCACGAGCTACACACGAGCCACCTACGAGCTACACACGAGCTACACATGAGCTACACACGAGCCACACATGAGCCACCTACGAGCTACACACGAGCTACACACGAGCTACACACGAGCCACACACGAGCTACACTGAGCCACACATGAGCTACACATGAGCTACACACGAGCTACACATGAGCCACCTACGAGCTACACACGAGCTACACACGAGCTACACATGAGCCACCTACGAGCTACACATGAGCTACACATGAGCTACACATGAGCCACCTACGAGCTACACATGAGCTACACATGAGCCACCTATGAGCCACCTACGAGCTACACATGAGCTACACACGAGCTACACACGAGCTACACATGAGCCACCTCATGTGCAGCTGTGGCAGCGAAGAGAAAAAAAAAAAACACTGCTCAGGCTTCACTGAAACTAACAAACAAACTAAACTAAAGACTTAATTAGCATCTGTCCAGCATATAATTCAGTATTATGATGGGTCCTATTTGATGTCATCAGTCAAGGTAAAGCTACCACACAATGAACATCCTACTTTACTATACTATAAATGTCTTGACTGTGTCATTATCTTGCAGAACAGGGTAAGAGACTGTATGGTGTGCTCTATGGTGCATGGTGTTCTCATATGACGTTAGGGCAACGTTGGGGTAACATTACCTCCTCATCAGCTGCCACAGCAGAGCGAGTGTGAGTTTTTTATTCCCGGAGTTCAGGTCCTGCCCGGCGATCCCCACCAGCGAGAACTTAGCCTGAGTCTTCCCCAGCTCCACTGCGTAGTTACAGTTCTCCAGCTGTGCATCATTACATCACATTCTGTTACCATAGCCACTCACAATGAAGTAAACATAACTACACACACCAGAGTTATGGGAGCAACAGTGTCAATGCTGTTACCATGGTTACAGTTCGCTAGGCGGGGTGGTGGGGGGTGATTGGGTCTCACCTTCTTCATGTTGCCCCCGAGTTTGGGGTAGGGGGGTTTGTTTACTCTGCCCCAGTCCACTGGGACCTTGATCTTCTCATAGAGCTGGAAGATGACCATGGCATCATCCAAGTCTCTGCAAAACACACATGCATGTGCACATGAACACACACACACACACACACACACACAGGGACAGAGGAAGTGCAGTGGAAGATAGGAAGGAAAGAGCAGAAGAAGAAACGTTTAGAAGGGTTTTAAAAGTGAGAGTTTAAAAGTGAGAGTTTAAAAAGTTTAAAAGCGATGGCTGGGGGAGGAGTACTCACGCATACAGGTGGTTGACTCGGGGGTTTACTCCCAGAGAATTCATCCAGTTCCGGAATGTTCTCTCCTCCCTGGTCTCACCTGTGCATTGGGGGGGGGGGGGGGTTATGCTCAGGTGGGCCAGCAGACTACCTGGCTACACTCTGAGAATTAGATAAAACTAATGTACACCCAACAGGACAAATGATTCATTATTATTAGCTTTGGAGGATGAAATACGTATGCATATATGTTTGTGTCTAACCGAACCGATGGTATTTCACTGGAGTGCTTGCTGTTAGGGTTAGGGGTTAGGGTTAGGGCTTGCTGTTACAACAGCAGTGTTCCACTAAAGATTTATAGAGATCAGTTTTAAAGGGGGGGTTTGTCGGAGGGGGGGACTTATGCACTGATCTGAGTTCAGTATCACCGAGGGAGGGGGTTTGGAGAGAGCAGGGATTTAATATCTAGATGTGTTAGGCAGTAGACCCCTAAGCTCCATGGCGTGGAGGGCTGCTGGACTCACCCTCGATGGAGTACAGTAGACCCCTAAACGCCATAGCGTGGAGCACTGCTCTACTCAACCTCGATGGAGTGCAGTAGACCCCTAAACGCCATGGTGTAGAGCACTACTCTACTCACCCTCGATGGAGTACAGTAGACCCCTAAACGCCATGGCGTGGAGCACTGCTCTACTCACCCTCGATGGAGTACAGTAGACCCCTAAATGCCATGGCGTGGAGCACTGCTCTACTCACCCTCGATGGAGTACAGTAGACCCCTAAACGCCATGGCGTGGAGCACTGCTCTACTCACCCTCGATGGAGTGCAGTAGACCCCTAAACGCCATGGCGTGGAGCACTGCTCTACTCACCCTCGATGGAGTGCAGTAGACCCCTAAACGCCATGGCGTGGAGCACTGCTCTACTCACCCTCGATGGAGTACAGTAGACCCCTAAACGCCATGGCGTGGAGCACTGCTCTACTCACCCTCGATGGAGTACAGTAGACCCCTAAACGCCATGGCGTGGAGCACTGCTCTACTCACCCTCGATGGAGTACAGTAGACCCCTAAACGCCATGGCGTGGAGCACTGCTCTACTCACCCTCGATGGAGTACAGTAGACCCCTAAACGCCATGGCGTGGAGCACTGCTCTACTCACCCTCGATGGAGTACAGTAGACCCCTAAACGCCATGGCGTGGAGCACTGCTCTACTCACCCTCGATGGAGTACAGTAGACCCCTAAACGCCATGGCGTGGAGCACTGCTCTACTCACCCTCGATGGAGTGCAGTAGACCCCCTAAACGCCATGGCGTGGAGCACTGCTCTACTCACCCTCGATGGAGTACAGTAGACCCCTAAACGCCATGGCGTGGAGCACCGCTCTACTCACCCTCGATGGAGTGCAGTAGACCCCTAAACGCCATGGCGTGGAGCACTGCTCTACTCACCCTCGAAGGAGTACAGTAGACCCCTAAACGCCATGGCGTGGAGCACTGCTCTACTCACCCTCGATGGAGTACAGTAGACCCCTAAATGCCATG